>JANTPZ010000935.1:0-34960 GCA_025593235.1 Vachellia pachyceras | reverse complement strand
CCCACCACTTACCCTGAAAGCTTCACCGCCTTCAACGCTCGTTGGCCCATGCCTTTCAAGGAAAGTGGCTCCACCTCCAACCTCTACTACTCTTTTGAGGTTGCAGGCGCCCACATTCTCATGCTCGGTTCTTACACCGACTTCCACGTGGACTCCGACCAGTACAAGTGGCTTCAGGCCGACTTGGCGCGTGTCGATCGGACCAAGACTCCTTGGCTCATTGCTCTCCTTCACTCTCCTTGGTATAACACTAACACGGCTCAACAAGGTGAAGGCGAGAGCATGAGACGGGCCATGGAAGATCAGCTCTATAACGCCCGGGTTGACTTGGTCTTCGCCGGACACGTTCATGCGTACGAACGCTTTGTAAGTCATCAAGTCCCTTCAGTTTCCTTATTTGCTATAATCTTCTTCTCCTTGCTTCTAATATTAGGGCACCTATATGTCAACCGCAGACTCGAATTTATAACAACAAGGCTGATCCGTGCGGTCCCATGTACGTGACGATCGGGGACGGAGGAAACCGGGAGGGGCTTGCATTAACGTACGTGAGCTTTGCTATATACTTAACAAACTATTTGGCTTAATATTGACATGTAGTTTTAGTTTGGTGATTGATTTAGTGGCTCCATTTTTGAGGTGAATAGGTTCAAGAGTCCATCGAGCCCTCTTTCGTTGTATAGGGAGCCGAGCTTTGGACATGGAAGGTTGAGGATCCTGAACGCAACGGATGCGCATTGGTCATGGCACCGCAACAACGATTCTGATTCATCTGAAGCTGATAATGTTTGGATACACAGTTTAAGCAGCTCCAAATCCTGCTGGCAATCCACTCGTGAAGAACTCTGACTACAGCTTCGAACCAGTCTTGTATCTGTTGATTAATTAATTTCCTTTACATTATTGTCGCTTTATATTTTTTGTCCTCGGGTCTTATCGTCACTAATTGTCTCATAGCTGGCCAGAAACTTTCAATCAAAGAGAAGATGAAAAAAAAAAAGGACCGGAGAAACCAAGCTGATTGACCTTATCACTCTTTGTTCCTGGATTTCTTCTCATGTGCTGTAATAGTAGTTTATGAAATTGGGCCGTGAAGGCGATTCTCTGCCAAAATCTAAAGGGCCTATGAGCTTGGGTCCAGATTTAAGCCCATTGTAATCTGGGCCTATGGGCCTAGCATGTCTTGAACGAAAAAAGAATAGCCCTGTTTGGGAAGGTGGAGCTTATTTTCATAAGCACGTTTAACAGTGCTTTTCCGTAAAACGAGACAATCTCCTCCACATATTTGCCTTGGCTCATGTGAATAAGCACTTATAACTGGCTTATGGCAATTTGCCAAACGGGCCCAATGTTATTGAATTTCAACTCCAATTACCAACTGTTGGTTGGATTAAATGGTAAGCGGCTTGTTCCAACATAAGTAAGGTCTTGAGTTCGAGTCCTTGTGTATGCAAAAACCACCGTTGGGAGACTCACCCACCATTTTCAGATACGCGATGCGGGTCGGGTCCGGATTAATAGGGACGAATATGAGAAAAAAAACTTCAATTGGATTGATGATGCATCCGTGATTTCCAATTTGCAAATAAATTAAAATAGCAGTATATACTCTCCTCGGTATGTTATTAGAAACGACTTGCATCACCATTTACGTTTTTAAGCATTAACTTAAAAATTCATGAAAGAGGGACAAGTTGAGGATCTACCAGATACACGTGGCTAAATTATGACCCCTAATAAATTCTGCGCACATTATTTTTAAACTAAGGCTGACATCGGTACAGCGTGGCAAAGAATTCAAAACAAAATTAAAAAAAAAAGGAACTGTTAACTGCATACTCGTATTTTGTTTTACCAGCAACTATATACACGCATTAGACGACCCTATAATCAAGAGTCAGAATTGCTGTGGAGATAGAATAAAAAAATGCAGCGTTGGTAAGAGCCGGCGCAGGTGATAATAGACTCGTAAAGACACGTGTATCTCTTCGTGATTTATTTAGTGAGAATGAAGCCATCACCCACGCACGCGTATGATGACGCGTAGACTAGGCTATAATCCAAGCCCCAAGCCTGCTTCGTATCTTTTTACCCGCCACCCTGTAGCCAGCTCATCCCCACGCAAACGCGATACTCCCTCTGCTCACTAATCATCCTATTGGATGGCCTCCAGCCTCCACCACCGAGAGGCTGACATCAAGCCTGATTATCTTGAAAAAATTACCCAAATGTCCCAAATAACATAATTAATCATAAAAGGTTTTAAAGATTCATAAAAATTACTATAAGGTTCTACGATTTTAATTTTTGTAATGATAAACTCAGCAGCTAATCTTGAGATTTTTTTGTAATTTTATAAATCTGTGAGACTATTTTATGATTAATTCTGTTATTTTGTACCTCTGGGTATTTTTTCCTTTATCTTTTACATTTACCCAAAAGAGGTGATGTGAGTGTTTAGGTGATTGATTTTAGGCAGACAGAAATTTTCTCTCAAGTAATGTGATTCCAACATACCTTTTAACTAAGTAAAAGGATGAAAAAATGTTTTTACGATTTATAAAGTAAATATGTACAGAGGATTATTATATATGAAAAAATTATGTTCAATGAAGATCAAACAGGCACAATAACTAAAAAAACGCTGGTGCTAGATCGATTTCCTTTATATTGTCATCCTTTTCTCTGATGTTAGGTTTACCATGGTTACACAAATGCGAAAAGCCTTTTGAGACATCTAACTGGATTGAGCAGTGCAGTATTCTAATCTTACGAAACTATGCATCACACATTCACAATGATGAGTCAGCTTTGCTTCCCTTTGAACCATGTTTTCTGCTAATCAGAGGTTGGTGGATTCTGACTAAATTATTTCGCTTAGCAGAGTATAAGTGCGCACGCAAACTGGTCCGTTTCAAATAATGGCAAGCGGAAACAAGGAAGGAAGACGATAAGGTGGCATCCACTCTCATGATTGAAACAACAAACACACCTTTCCACATCAAATTGGCGATAGACAGATCAACTCTAAAAATGCTTCACAATTCCAATCAAAACAAGGAAAAGGCAATTTTTCTTTTTCTTACAAAGCAAAGCCATAAATTCTCCCATCACCCTTTCACCCTTCCAGGTTCCGAGCTTCCCTACTCGTCTCAGGATATTATTATGACTCCTATTAAGCTTCCAGCGACAACGGCAGAGGCCCGCCGTCGACGGTTCCGATCATTCTCTTCAATTATCTTATACTGAATCGCCGTGGTCCCAACACCCCACGGAGTCGATTAAATCCTTTCCAGCTTCTTAGCCTTGATCAGAGGGTTTGCCAGAGCTATTTCCTCTCGGCCCACCCTCTTGAAGTCGAAGCTGCACCCGTGTTTCTCGGGATACCTGTGGGTCCCACAGAACGTGACCCCACACTTACACTTGAACCCCGTCAGCCCCACCCGTTTCCGGCATGTACCGCATCGGTTTGGCCGCGCGGTCGCCACTTCCGGCACGGAGGACGCAACGGCCGAGCTCGGCTGATCTACTGCGACTTCCGGCAATGTTAACATCGGCGGAGGAGCGGGGGACTCCACGGCCGGCAAAAGAGGTGGCCCTGAGGAAGGCGCAGCAGGGGATGAGAGGGCGGTTTCGATGGTGGATTTGGTGGAGGCTTCCTGTTGCTCCTTTAGACGGAAATCCCTGTAGCACTTGGAACAGAGATTCATGGTGGCCGGGCTGCCGAAGAAGCCGCAGTTATTAGCACAGGGTCGGTGTCCTTCGGGAGCCTGGCATCGGTGCTCTTCCGCCATATCGTTCTTCGTTCTGGATCTGCGGTTACAGACCTGCTGACTGCTGTGTCTCTGAATTTGGGAAGGGGGGTTATGGGATTGACGATGGAAGAAACCTTAACCTGCAGAGATTTAAGGGAAATAAAGGAAACGTGAAAACTGATCTTTGTAGGCTTGATCTGGACAATAAGAGATTGAGGGTTAAAACCAGAGTCAGAGACAACAAAAAGGGAAATAAAGATGACAAAGGACTGCACAGTATGTGGGTAGGGTTTGAGGGGAAGAAGATGAAGAATAGAGAAAAAGAAAGAAAAGGGAAGAGTGAGGAGAAAAAAGACGAGGAACAGTACCTGATCTGAGTGAGGAGGAGCAAGAGTCGAGAAGGATGGGGAATGGGAACCAGAGGGGCAAGGATGTATAAAGAGAGGGGAAAGAGGGACGGAGTCAGAAGACGGGAAACAACGGCGAAAGCGGACAAGCAAGGGAATAATCATCTTCAAGAATAATGAGCGTCATAATTAAAATATGAATTAAGAGGCAAATTATTAATTAAATACTGCGAATTAAAAAAAAAAAAAAACCGGAGACGGGAGAGAGGCTACAGGTATGCCGTATGCACTATGCCGCTATGAATGAATATAGAAAGGATTAATTATCAAGACTTGGTTAGGCTTAGGCGACGGGGATGGACGCATGATGCAGGATGACGTGGGAAACAATATAATGAAGATTATTATTATTATTATCTTTGTTGATAAAAAAAGATTATTATTTATGAAGATTAATAATATTTATAAAGAGTAGAAGGAGGGAGAAAAAGAGAGAGGAAAAGGCAGGGAGTTAGGTGAGCCAAATAAAAAGTGGAGGCCTAGATGTCTTCTTGTGTGCACAGACACGTCTCTCGGTCATTGTTGTGCTTAGCTGTAACCCGTCTTTCGGTTTTTGTTAATGATCCATTCAATGTCACATGCCGACCCATTTGGTTCCAAGTGGGCCTCCGCTTCCTCCTTCTCCTCATTTTCTTTATGGGCTCAGCTAGCCCAGCTTCGCACTTCTTGAACTTCGATCGAGCCCGGAGTCCACAGTGATTGAGTCTCTCACACCACTTCATCTGATCACCCACCGGCCCGCCTCAATGTCTTTTTTTTTTCCAACAGAAACCTCAATAAAAAACAACAATCCAACAATACAAAGGACAGAAAATACCAACAAGACCACAAGACAGCCAACAGAAAACTAAACAACACCAAAGCCTACATCGGGCCCAAATATTAAAATTAAACTAAAAATGAAAATGAATAGTTTGGGGACGCATTAAACTAAAACTGATTACCGTACTTCCATTCACATTATTAAAAAGTATTCCTAGTTTGTCTAAATTTTGATCAGAAATGGGGCACTTGATTGGGCGAGCCCCATGATTCGTGGCTCAACTGCCCCACGGGTGAAGTGATGTCCCGCCCACCCTTCAAACTAAGCCGAAAGAACGGTAGCTAAATCTTGTTGCTTCTAAACTATTTTAATCATCATGATCGGGCTTCAATTAATTTACTTTTCATCCTTCTACTTTCATTTTATTCTCATTTGATCCCTTTGATTCATAAAACAGTCGGCTTTTCTTCTTTTATTTGAGATTCAGAACCAACAAAAAAAAATACAGTGTTTCATTTCGCACACTGTGTTCGAGTTTGTGAGCTTTATATGAAGTGACATGTGTCAAGGCCGGATCATTTTATCTGGCGAACAAAAAAATGTTTGGATCATTTTATGAACAGCGTAATGGCATCACTCGAGTGTTTCAATTACAAGGACCAAGTTGAAACTTTCATGAAAATGGAAGCTTTAAAATTGCATTTCAGCCCTATGACTGTTAATAATCCCCAGTCTCCAACGGTAATTCACGTCGAGGACGCTGCCAATATAATGGGATGACTCAATGGACTCGGTGTCCATTAAGAAAGTTGCGACTGTTCTGAAAGATTGAAGCCAGTTAACTCACTGAAAATGCTTTGGCTCGCCGTGACAAGGTGGTGGAGAACCCATGTCACCCCACATGTGTTGGGCTCTCTCTTGCTGGGTCAATTTGTTTCTGCCATCATGGCACTCATGAGCCTCACTTCCTCTCTCATTGCTGATCTGGGTAAGCTTCATTAAGCTTCTCCCAATGGTTTTAACTACTTTCCATACCCGTGAATCTTAATTTCGGATTCCATGGGTGATTATTCATTTTACGCAGGTGTTGATGCCCCCCTTTCCCAGGGCATGTTCAACTACTTATGCTTAGGCTTGGTTTATGGAAGCATTTTGATTTTCAGGCGTCAGAAACCTCTGGTATACTTATCTTCATCTCCCTGGTGTCTCTGATATATTCGAAATTGGGGATTCTAAAGCTGTGCCTCGTCTTGTGGGTTTTGCAGATTCCTTGGTATTGGTATTTACTATTAGGCTTTGTTGATGTTCAAGGGAATTATTTGGGTAAGTTGCTCTGATATAAATATATATAAATGTGTGTGTGTGTGTGTGTGTGAAAACTTGTGAAGCCAACGTAATATAGAGCTGCTAAATGACTTGTTATTCTTGTGTGCACAGTTAATAAAGCATTCCAGTATTCATCCATTACCAGTGTGACTTTACTGGACTGTTGGACGATACCTTGGGCCATGATCCTAACTTGGTTCATCATTGGCACTCGATATTCCATAGGCCAATATGTGGGTGCGGTCCTGTGTGTGTTAGGTCTTGGCTTAGTCCTACTTTCTGACTCTGGCATTGCTGGAGGAGGTTGCTCTCTCTTGCACTAAACTCAATATCACTTTCCCTCTCTCTCTTATTTATGAAATAATTCATCCTATGCAATGGATCTAATGAAGGGCAACTCATTATCTATATTTCAGGCGGCACTGAACCCATCCTGGGTGATATACTTGTTGTTGTAGGGACATTATTCTTTGCAATGAGCAATGTCGGTGAGGTACATATATGTTAACTATTTCAGTTTACCAGTCTGCATCAATCAATATGGATTCCAGTGTCCTAGAACTTGAGTGAAGTTGGACTCACTTGGATTTCTTTATGCAAAATATAATGTAGGAATACTGCGTCAAGAAAAAGGATCGAGTTGAAGTAGTTGCCATGATTGGTGTTTATGGATTCTTAGTCACGGTTGTTGAAGCGTATCCTTCTTGTCCATCTCTGTCACATCTCATATATACAGTTTGTGATTTGCCTACATATATGAGGGATGCCTATATATCTATCGTATTTTTCTAACTTGTGCACGCAAAGTTTTCTTTCATTCTATGATCTTTCAGATCCATTTTGGAATTGAAGGCTGTCGAGTCTATTGCATGGTCTACTGATTTAGTAAGTAATATGAGATTCTCATATCCTTGAAGAACCCTCTCGTATTAATTTTGTCATAACTTCTATTCTTGTTCTCTGCATATATGCCCCTTGAAGTAAACTAATATTCCTTTTAGAAGAAAAACAGAGAAAAATTTCAATTTCAATTACTGGTGCAAGATTTTCTATATTGACAGCACACAACATAAGGTGTGAGAAGCTGTGATAATGCTTCTTATTAGTGAGTCTTAAAACATGAATCAGATTTCTGCTCACACGAGTTTGACCGTGGAATAGAGGAATCCTTCATATTTGACCAGACAATTTTATCCTTGTTAGGTACTTTCTGTGGCGGGCTATACCGCATCAAGCTTCTTGTTTTACACATTTGCTCCTTTTGTTTTAAAGGTTAGTTTACCTCTCAAGGACTTGCATGGTACAGTTCCTTCCCCCCCCCCCTAGAAACAGAACTAGTTGCTTGAAGAAGATTAATTACAGTATCATAGTGCTATCAAACAATCTAATCTGTTGTGTACTTGGGATGCAGTTGAGTGGAGCTGCGATGTTTAACCTATCCCTTCTTACATCTGATATGTGGGCAGTGGTTTTCAGAATCTACTTGTATCACCAGGAGGTATTATTTTCCAAACTGAGCAATTAAGGCGTTATGAGTTCAGTTTTACTAGTACCATGTGGTAGATTTGTCACGTTGTTCAAGTTGATGTTATTATTTCTATGACGAAATGTGACAGAAATTAATGCTGATATCCGATTGCAGGTGGACTGGTTGTACTTCGTCTCCTTCGCACTCGTTGTTGTAGGGCTTGCCATTTATTCTACAACGTAAGTCCTGAGTTACTTGGTTTGGATTCTGCTATATGCCATAAATGTGCTTATCTTTTTAATTGTTGGAATATGTATTTGGTTGTAAATATATGTATGCAGAGAGAAGGAGCCTGTTGATGCATCATCAAGTATTGAGAATGGGAATGTGGATGCAGAATACCATGTGCTTCCCGATGAAAGCACAGAAAGTAGAAATGGGTCTTCGGGTTTATGAACAACTTTGACCTCAATACATAAGCTTGGAAGGCGACATGTTAACAACTTAGACGTGCTTCCTAGCTACAGGGATGAAGATACTGTCATTGAGACGGAGATGCTGTTTAAGTTTTGATAACAGTAGATTTTTTATTTTGATGTTGGGATTTTCACATTATAATTTTTCCTTTGTCTTCTTTTTTTAGCAGTAGTTGTCCATGTCTCAATTAGTCAGAATAAGATTTCTTTTCGGACTGTAGGTTGTCTCCTATATGCTACCAGTACAAAGGAGTCATTACTATTTCTTTCACTTTAGGGGCTCACTTCAACCAAGTACGATGAGTTACACTTCATGCTTGATAGATGGTATAACTACTTATAAATTTTATATGTATTTATGTTTGTTAATTATGTCTAGTTTTAAATTCGATATCATAGGCAACACATTAAAACGATTTGCTTATTCTGAACAAACATTGTTTTCTCAATTCATTGTTTCAAAACTTTTTAATTGAGTCTAGTTTTAGAATCAAGTAACCCCGGTGAAAAATATTCAATTATTAATGGATGGTGAAAGGTACTTTTTTTACTAGGTACAGTGTGTTTTTTGAGTGGCAATAATATTAATGTTACATTAAATATGAGTAACTATTTTAGTAAGGATTTAAACTTTAATTCTTCATCTTACGAAAGATTAATCAATCGGCTTATTCTCATTGGTAAAAGGAATCTATTTAGCAATGCTCTCCTTGTGACTATTGAAGCATGGGCTTTGCTAGTGGTGTTTTGTGCCTATGTGTATATTTAGTTAACATATTAACTAAACCATTTAAGGAGGTTACAGCGGTGATTAAGATCAGTAGTCTGACTTGATCCATTGCAAGTTTCGGGTGATAGCAGTGTTCAGAACAATGTTTGGGTAAACTCAAGAACCTCGTATGAAGACCATGCGTGACGCCCATAATTAAACTCGGCCTAAGCCATCAGGGCTCACGTCCCTTCTCTCTCCCGGGCGGCTTTGGATCCTCCCACTTGTTCATCTTGGTATGATGCGCCTCATATTAGAAAAGTTGAGTGCATTACATTATATATTCATGCACAACGACATAGACTTTGAAATCTGCATTATGGGTTTCTTTTTCGGCCTTTCCTCCATCCTATTCTGGTTCGCCAACGAGTCAATGATCCAGGCACCGCGGATCATTCTCCACACACGCTTATATACAGTCAATGGCCACGTTCTCATAACCAGGAATAAAAAATGATCACGTTCTGCATACTCTAATTCTATCGTCCTGCACCTGCTAGCTAGGCTGCCATTCCTTGGATAATTCGACATCCTTTTTTCCCCTACACATGAAAAATTAACTATACGTAGGCTTAGATTTCTATGTAGCAATTCGTATTCCTGGTTTCTTTCAGTTGTTGTTAGATTATTGAGAATCATCAAGCTGTACGTTGCAAATACATAATCTACCCCACTGACGTAAGAAAACTTGTATTTTGCAGAATGTTCTGTTTCGGCCTCTTATCCTTCCACACTTCTTTTTTCAGGATGGAGTTCTCTTGAACGAGTGTCAATGACAGGTCCATCAATCATGAACGCTTAGTATCTATGGAATAGCATATATTCTGTACCTAAAATGAACCTGCCCCTTAATTTTTATTCTCTAGTTTGTCCCCGATATAATATAAACCACGTGACAATGACGCGTTATTGTTGTTATAAATTGATGACTGGTTTAAGATGTTCTTTTGATTCCTTTAAGAAGTCTTCTGATAAATACAGCATTGCATCTCACATCAGAGACCAATTTTTCTTTTTTAACACAGCACAAAAGAAAAGGTAAAGCGTAGGTCTCAGATAAATTTTCCTAATCTAAAGTGAGACCCACAGAGCCTCCTGTGTTCTTCGTCAAAAATGCAGCACAGATGGCTTCATAGAAAAAGCGTCACTGAATAATAGATTATATCTTCGTTAGAATTCAGAATTTTTCAATTTCAAACCGGACCGATCAAGGATTCAGGGGTTCCAGAACAGAATTGACCCGCGAAAATATCATAGTCTTCGTCAATAAAGGAGAAGGCTTCCCACCCACCCATCGAAATATACAATACCACATGCCTCGGCTTGCCCCACTTTGATTATTATAATTAGAGGGGAATGACAACGAATTACCTTCTAATATTCTTGTAAGTAAAGTCCACCACCAATGGTCTTCTTCACGCTTTTATACTGTTGGTATAGATATACAAATTTCATTGAAGAATGGCAGTATATATATATATATATGTAATAAATGAATAATATATGATTCCTTGTTGGCAAAAATTATGATTTGTTCCTTATGTTTTAATGGGATACACATTATCCATGTTTAATTTAATTAATAGCAATCATGCCTGAGAAATGACGGTTGATGAGAATCACCTAATAATATTTCAAACCACAGAAGCGGATGAAGTGATGTAAGAAATAATCAGGCTAACTCGCTTGATAAAACACGAAAATATCTCTATCAGTAGCATGCATCATCGAATTGTTTGATAAACCATTAGCAATCAAGCTGTAGGAGATTAATTTTGCGTTTTCAGAAAATAAAACGTGAAGTTAAAGAATCGTGCTAATAATGCCCACGTTTGTTTAAAACAATGGTCCAAAAAAAAAACTCTAATGTGACTAACATTTTACTGCTGGTTGAAATTAATTTCCACAACCACTCCATTAAAATAATTGAGAGATATTAGATCCGTTTAAATTAACAGTTAAAATTACTTTCCTAACGTAGTCTACAATTTATATCAGATAAATATGTTAGAGGAATTTTATCCTGATTTGAACGTACTTTTTCCAAATTTTATCCTAATTTACAAAAATAATTTTTCCAATGTTAATGCGTACAAACAATTAGATCGAATCCAGAGCTTCCTGGCGAGACTTTCATATCTTTGAAGAAAAATCTTTGCGTACAAACAAGGAACAAGTCAACTTACGCAAGATAAAATGGGGACTAAGAAATCAGACGTAAAATATATTGGTTTGGATCCCCTCCTTCTCCTTTCCTTTTTTTTTTTGCTTTTTAATGCCTGGTGGGTTTTTGAATATTTATGTTTGTAATGAATATTAGGTAATTGAACACCCTTAACATTTATACTTAAAATTATAAAGAAATTGACCCAATCTACGAGGAGCCATAAGCTAGGCTGAATGATGAAGGCCGTGTCACTGATTTTTCAATTATAAAAGGCACGGCTCTAACGTAGGCGTGCCACATATCATTATATCCTCTCTTCTCCTCCCTCCTTCTAGCTGTTGAGCTTTTCCTTTCTCTTTAACCCTAACCATCGTCCCCACACCCTCTTCTCTACATCTTCATGGCTTCACTTCATCGTCGACTACTGTCCCTTCTTCCTCTTTTACTTCTCTTCACAATCCTCTCTGGTAAATATAACACTTCCTTCAAGCTTCCATTAAACGGGTGCATGACATGACACTCACATATAATTTGTTCTCTAACTGAAAAAAAAAAAGCTGATTTCTTTCAACCCTGATGATATATAAATGCAGCACACTTGGGATTGGAAGCAGAAGCTCGCAATCTGCAGACTCCGACAAAACTGTTCGTCTTTGGGGACTCCTATGCAGATACCGGCAATGTTGGGAGAGATACGGGCAGTTCATGGAAACAGCCATATGGCGTTACCTTTCCCGGAAAACCCGCCGGACGTTTCTCAGACGGCAGAGTCCTCACTGATTTTATCGGTACATGCCTCGTCTTTCATATAAGCTTTTTCCTGAGTTGCGAGTCTTTACCTTTGTCAGAAAAGTAAGGTCGCATGTGGTAGTGCTGCCCTGGTGGAAAGTTAATTCAGTGACAACAACATAAGTAATTTGTTTCAACAGATATAATTTAGAAGGTGGGGTTCTTCTTGTTTGCTGGCATGCCACTTTTCCTTTCTCTTTTAAAATTATCCGTCTGAATGCCTCGGTGCTCAGTGTCACCTTTCCCTCTTTTCCATATCTTTTTTTTTTGCCAACCCCTCTTTTCCATATCAAATTATTATAAATACCCACTTTTCCTGCCTTTCTTACCATGTCCTTCTGAAAATTAATAGACACATGGTACATCGCTGAGAATTAAGTTAGCCTCACTATTTTAGAATCTGATCTGCATTACTAATAAAGCACCTCTTTCGCTGGACATATTATTATTACTATTTTTGCTTATCCCCGTAAACTTTTATCTCCAGTGGTTCAAGGCCTTTATGCAGCTTGTAAAAGCATTGAGCACTGTATTCCTCGTCGCTTGATTAAAACCGCACTACCAAGAGATAATAAAAAATGAGTCACTTGAGGAAAAGAAAAGCCTGATAACTTAAGACTTTGATTTTAGAACAGTAATGATTGAAATAATGAATGGGAGTACTTATACGCGCAGCTAAGCATTTGGGGGTGAGATCGCCGGTGCCGTACAGAATGAGAAATTTGACACCACAGCATGTGAAATACGGCATGAACTTTGCATATGGTGGCACGGGGGTTTTCGATACATCTTTTCCAGGCCCAAATATGACTGTCCAGATCAATTTCCTGGAAAGTCTCATCACAGACAATGTGTACAACTCCGCTGACCTCTGCAACTCCGTCGCAATCATCTCCGTCGCCGGCAACGACTACAGTTATTATCTCGCCACAAATGGCACCGCTGAGGTAAATTCCCAAGTCTCTGATTACATGCGCCAACGATTTATTAACTACTCTTCAAACCTTTTCATCATTTCTGGAAAAGCAGTAAATACTCAACTCCGGCCGGTTTCATTAAAAAAAATTGCCAAATAGACGACAAAGAGAACTCGCGACCGGTTCGTGAATATAGGACCTATTTTATTTTTTCGTTGCAGAGACAAGTGTCCTTTGTTCAAGCCATGTGTTTTCAAATTTAATTATCACACTTCGCTTTCCAACTTTTGGGTTCATTTCGCTGGTCGGCGGGTTCCACCGTCTGGAAGAAAACAAGACGCTCAGCTATGAGCACGTAGCTCCAAGCCTCCAAACAATAAACCTAAAGACCGATGGTAGCTACAGGAAATAGATTAGTGATTCGAAATAAAACTTTTCTTATCTTCTTACCTCGAATCACTTAAAAAAAATAATACAAACACCGCGAAGACGTACCTAAGGCTTGATTTCTTGTGTGTATGTATATATATCTAAACTTTAATAGTCTCAGAATTGACGTCGTGCATATATATTTATAACTGATGATACATTTGCATGTTTTTTATGAACGTAAATAGGGGGCGCCGGCGTTTATTGCGGCGGTGGTGAACCAGACGATTGAAAATGTGGCTCGAATCCATGGATTGGGAGTGAAGAAAATTGCGGTGAGCGGTGCTCAACCCTTAGGGTGTCTGCCGCAGTTAACGGCTTCATCGTCGTTTTCGCGGTGCAACTCTACCTCTAACTCCTTCGCCACTCTGCACAACACGCTCTTAAGCCAAGGTCTGGCCAAACTGAGGGAAGAAGCCAACGACAACTCGAGCATTATCGTTTTGGACCTATACGACAGTTTCATGTCCGTACTGAACCACCCCTCCACACATAACATACAGAACCAGTTCAAGCCTTGTTGTGTTGGGGTGAGCAGCCAGTACTCTTGCGGGAGCGTCGACGACAAGACCATGGCCAAGAAATACACAGTGTGTGTCGATCCTAAGTCGGCTTTTTTCTGGGATTTGGTGCACCCAACGCAAGCTGGATGGCATGCCGTTTATAATAACTTGCGTTCCACTTCCACCAAGGCTCTTCAACGACTTCAATACTAGAGACTATGCTTCTTGTCGTTCTCACCGCTTCTTCGGGTTATTTGTCTGTAATAATAATATGCCCCTATTTCCAATTGTTTACTTATTGTTCCATTCCTTGTTTTTCTTGTCTGTAATTATTTCCCGATTCGTTGGCTGCTAATGCGCTATACGTGCGAATTGAATTTGATTTTTTAAGGAAGTATGCTTTCTGGAATGCATAACTAAAGAGTTAAGCAACTTAACAAGTGCATGAATCAATAAATTTGTTGCGAGATTCGCCGCCCCACTCTCTTTAATTTCTTGCCTTCGTTTTTTAATGACAGAAAGTCTTTTTCCAGAAAATATTCTGATCAGAAGCTTCCCCTGATCTGTAAGATCACTTTACAGGCATGCCATGTGAGGGGTGGATGCATGCAAGTCCATGGACTGTACGTACCGGGCCGTATGGACTTGGAAAACCATTAAGCAGAGTTGGAATGAGTTCCCTCCACGTGGGGGACGATCATCCAAAAGGCGATTATAACCTATGCAATAACATTTTTAAGTTTCTTAATTAATCAACATCACCATCCTCTCCGATGGGCGTTCTCTGCACTTGTAATTAAGTTGAACCAGGAAAACAGGGTACTCCATTATTCTCCCACAATTTTTCTCTCTACGATTCAGCCACTTCCATCAAAATTCGCCGAGACTAGCTGGCGGAGCTGGGATCAGGTTCAGGACAGACCAATCCGAAAGGAGCAGTGCATCCTGGACTAGTGTACGACATTAGAATCGACTCTTACGTTGCTTTCCTGTGCAAGCGCGGTTACAACGACACCGTCATTGGTCTGCTGGTTGGGAGCAAAAGGGTGAATTGCCCACCGTTAAGCCTCCACAAGGCATTGATGGAATCAATTACCCCACCATGCATGTCCACCCCAGGACTCATAATTCCAGCATTTCTGCAGTGTTTCATCGGACGGTGACTAATGTGGGACATGGGACTTCGACGTACAAGGCTAAAGTCACAACACCTAGGGGTCTGTCCGTGCGAGTTGTACCGGATAAGTTGCAGTTTACTGAGTTGCACCGGACGAAGATATTCAAGGTTGTACTCGAGGGGCCTCCAATGCAAAACGGGACGATCTTATGCTTGTTTGGGAACACCGTTTCCTCAAGTAAGTCGATACAAAATTATCTCGAAATTTATTAAAACCATCTCGAAATCCATAAAACCATCTTGAAACAATGAAATCCAAAAATACTTCAAAATCTGTAAACTCATTTCTCCCAACAGACTTCCTAAACACACACATTGTCTGCACTTCTTGGATGGAACTTGAGCTTCTATTATCGTATATAGGCCGCCTTCTCCGCCCACTACAACTTGAGCTTCTAGCACCACCGCTTCATACCCTTCAAAAACCAACTTCAAAGGAAATTGGTTTTCCATTTTCGTTTGGATGCACTGACGTTCCAACTTCACATTAGGGATTGTTTGGAAGCTATTCTGAAAATAGTTTTTACAGATTAAGAGGTAAAACCTAGGTTTTGGAGAATAGATTTTGGAAAATAGCTTTTACAGATTCTGAGGTAAAACCTATGTTTTGAAAAGTGATTTACGTTTGGAAAATTATTAGCTTTTACGGATTATGAGACAAAAAAATGGGTTAGAAAGAGGAAAGAGAAAGAATGAAGGTTAAAGTATACTTTTAGTCTTTTATAATTTGATTAAGTTTCATTTTAGTCCTTTAAATTTAAAAAGTGCATTTTCAGTCCCTCAAACTTAACACCGTTAGTTTCTTTTAACGGAAATTGCTGACTCATCAAACTTAACGCCGTTATTTTAAATCTTTTTTTATTTTACGCAATTTAAAATATCAAATTTATTATATTATGAAATTAAAATTAAAATGTGAGTATGCTTTGTCAACGTTTTATTGCACAGTCATTAATTAAATTTGATGAGTCAAAAATTTCTGTTAAGAGAAACTAACGGTGTTAAGTTTGAGGGACTGAAAGTGCACTTTTTAAACTTAAATGACTAAAATGAAACTTAACGCAAACATAAAGGACTAAAAGTATACTTTAGCCAAGAATGAAAAGTACGAAAGAGGAAAGAGAAAGAAAGAGAAAAGAGAATGAAGGAAAAAAGTAGGAAAGAGTAAAGAGAAAAACCTAGGTTTCAAAATCTAGGTTTCAAACTGAGATTTTGTAACCAAAATAGCTTTTCAAAAAAATTTTATAATTGAATAAAACCTAGATTATGAAACAAAATCTAGGTTTCATGAAGTGATGGCAAACATGCCCTTAGCTTGCATTTATTTTTTTGGGATGTGGGTGGTGTTATGAGATTGGGGGATCAATTATACACGAAATAAGTAATATTTTAATATCTTAAAGATAAAAATATTTCAATTTTCAATTTTTATGATTTTTTTAAGGATAGATACTTTAAAAGACATTAAACTTATTATCAATTTTAAAGTGTTTATTTTTAGAAAATCATAAAAAATTAAGAACTGAATCAATTTTTACCTATAAGATATCAAAGTATCACTCATTTGAAAAATACATTTGGAAAATGAGAAAATTGAGTGGCAACCTTCTCGTGCTTTCTCTCTCTCTCTCTCTCTCTCTCTCGTTTTTCTTTTTTGGGTTTGGGCGGTGGGGGCGGGGTTGTTTTCAGCGCAGGAAAAACTGAACGAAATGATCCAAGCAACTTGGACATTGCCTGGGGACCAAGATATCTATCCGTAAGGGTCTTATAATTCCAAGAAAATTTTGCCCGAAAAGGGGTTGTCCAAAGGAAAACTAATATGCTTTGGAGCAACCAACGGTTAGTTTGATCAAGTGGTAAGCGGCTTGTTCCAGTTTAAGTAAGGTCTCGGATTCGAGCCTTGTGTAGGCAGCAGCCACCGTTGGGAAACTCACCGTTGTTCCAGTTTAAGCGGGTCGGGTCCGGACGTAGTCGGAGCGAAGCTCCGGTGAACCGGGCGGGCAACCGAAAAAAAAAATGCTTTGGAGCAAAAAAAAAAGCATTGTGCCACAATAGAATCAAGCAGCAAAAACCACGTAGATATATTATATATATGCTTCGAAGTAAAACAATATTCACACATATTATTGTGAATAACAAATAACTTGCATATACACTAGTAGATCTGGCTAACTATATTTCGAGCTCAACGTTCTTAAGAATCCGTCTGCCTCTGAAAGAAATTTCAACAACAGGATAAAAAAAAAATCGTATCCTGTCCATCCTCCTGCATGTTTTTGTTTGCTTGTTGAACATCCTGAATTATCCTCAAATCATCTTGGAAATAACTATCTAAAGTTCAAAAAATGGTCGCCGAAATTTCTGGCAACCCTTTTACAATAAGGAAAAAGGGGAACAAAATGGAAGAGGATAATCTCAAGCCTTTAACGCTGTCAGAGCGTTTTGAACTTTGCCGTTCTTCCTTCATTGGCCCCCGCTCTTTATGGACAGGCATCCTGCTCAATTTCCAACGACTTCTTTTCATCAAGTAACAGGAAACAGCAGAAGCGTTGGTTAACGGATATTCCCCTTGAATCTTTTGATTATGTTGACATATAAGTCAACATTGCAACCGACATTGGCGAGTGTGGATGCTTTTTAGCTTCGTAAGCTCCTTTCTCCTCTTCCTTGCCTCAGCTGCAGCAATTGCATCCACTAGATTGTTGCCTGAGTATATGACTTGTTCTTGTTTCTTTTCCATTGCAGTATGAGAAGCTGTTGAAGATACCTCAGTATCGGGAGCAGAATGTAACTGAAGGCCATGTTCTTCTTTCACAGCAGTAGGGTGATGAATACAACCGAGTGAATGTCCATGATATCTTTCCATAATGTGAAATCCTCTTAGCTGCTTGCCTCCATCCACAGAAAACTTAGGAATGGTGTGCTTTGGGTCATTAATCGGTCTGGCTTCTGTCAAGCCAGAAGCTTCTGTTTTGATTTTGGAAGGTAAAGTAGCCTGATTGTCCTTATTTGCCATTATTGTATTTGGAGATGAGTTAATACTACATGGTTCACCTACAGGATACCCATCCTGTTTATCTTCGAAGCCGAGAGGGAATGGCGCTTGTTCATGTCCAGACTCCGGAGGTGGGAAGATCCAAGGACAAGGAAACAGGTATAATGGATTTTGTATTTCATTGTCCCGTATAAGGTTAGCTTGTTTGTGGCATAAGTCAGTATCAGAAGAAAGCGGTAAGGAACTATGAGGCGTATGATGAAATTGAACAGGATTGGAAGGCCAAATTAAATGCGTTACTGGGAAATGGCTAGAAAGGAACCATGGACCATTACTCGTGGATGAAGACGTTATCTCAGATACAGGCAAGTCATGCTTAACTGGAGTTTTCTCCACTACGGTACTCACAGACTTGGCTATCTGCACGTGGAAGAAAATTTCATTCCATGAACAAAAGAGTCATTGATTGTGTCTACAGGTAAGTAGCGTGTAAAAACTCTGACCTGTGTCTTCAAGTGCTTATTTGTGTTCTCCAAAGATTGATACTCTTTCAAAGCCAACTCCTTCTCCTTTTTGCAGAAATGATGCCAAACGTGAAAGGCTTGATGGTTAAATAAACATCAGAGGGTAAAATACATTCAGATCTAACAAAACAAAAATATCTAAGATAGCCGCCAGATCCAATTATGAGAATGATTGGGATGGCAGATCGACAGGAAGACATGATTGGATGTTTAATAAGATGACAGATAAATGATAGTCCCGTACCCTTTTCAGGTTTTCATTCTCCAGCGCTAAATTGGCAGCTTTTCTGGTTAACTCCTCACAAAGTGCCTGAAAAATATTCATAAAAATGCCTGCTAAATATTTTGGTCGGGCAAAGCAATTTGCCCTAACAATTAAACAGTTCGGAATTACATGAGGCTTTATTCTTCTCATAAAAAATCAGAAGCATATATGTGTTAGAATCAATCAAATTATAGAAGTACCACGGTAATCAAGTTGCAATGGATTTTACATATATCAGAACAACAGATTTGATACTATTAGATATCAACAAATAAAATGTTAAAACTTCTGTCTTTTGAAACATGAAAGTTTAGAAACATAGCCGTCATCAGTAGCAAACAACCCCCCCCCCCCCCGGGGAGGGGTTTCCACAGCCATCATTAACACATTCCCTTGCCAAAAGATCATTTCAGAGTATCACCACGTCGATTTAATAGGCTTGTGCGTAGAAGCATGCTCAATAAACAGTAGCTTGAGCAGCTAGGCACAAGATCAACCCTCAGTTGCTAAAAGCAAACAGGAAGAAAAAGGGAATGATGGTTAAAAAGCTCAGACAGATGTAGGTAGGTAACTTGAGCGGTTAGGCAAAAGTTATAAAGTCAAATATGGAAAATCTAAAAGCAAAATGTTTTTTTTTAAAGATTATCGTGAGCATTTCAGAAACAATTCCAACAGGATTTAATTTCCCCCCTCTCTAGTACCTGCCTACGGCGAATTGTCTGCCTAGCTGACTCTCTGTTTGCCAATACCCTGCGTATTCTCCGAGCCTCCTTTTCTTCCTGAAAAGATAGCCCATAAGAGTTCCATTAACATCATCAATTATGGTCAATATTGTAATCATATATATTCGAAGTTTCTTATACCTCAGTTAAATTACGCCTCGACTTACTGCAGCCAACCAGAGAGTAACTTGTGCTCACGGAGCTTGTCTTAGGCAAATCAGCATCCTGCTCCATCTTCACTTGTCTTAAGCAGACATCCTGTGGAATCTTTTCTGTTTCACTTGCAGATATTTGTTGATGTGGCTGATGACCTTCAACAGCCTGGTTCTACCATCAATTCAGTATAGATATTTCTAAATTCTTTCATGAAATAGTACACAAATTGGTGATGCCTTTGTATTTCTTGTATTACGACTTAAGTTCTAACACGTCTCTGGAAGTTGAAATTCTGGCTTTAAAATCAGGACATGATTGATAATTAATGAAAAATGAAATGAGGAAATCAAATTCTTGACTGCGTCTAATCAGTCTTTGATGTTCCATTAACAACACTACAGTACAGATTGCATGTCCAGAAAATTTCCAAAAGGAAAAAAGAAGCCTCAACTCGCAAATTTTTGGTAAGTTTAGTCACTTTCACTAAAGACTTCTCAGTCATGTCAGTTCACTTAGGATATCAAAACTATATAACGTAGAGGCAATGGCGTTATGATAAAATTTCACTTCGCCTAATAAGGGTTATTTTTTTTATCAGCGAAATCAAATTCGCCAGCTCTTTAATAGCTTAAAAAATATGTGTTTATAGGGTGCTAGTAAAGCTGGTTGCAGTGGAGCAAAAGTGGGTAGTGACGTTTAATAGAGAGTCATCCACCAGGAAGAGGAATACCGGGGAATCATAAAATTGTCACCCCAACTTGGAGGATGCAACTAGAAATAATTTATAGACTGCAATATCTCCTAATATCCAGGCTAAAGACTAAATTTGCAGGACGAGGTTGAATGGTGAGTCTATGGCTTGGACCCGAATAGAATTCCTCTTTGCCAGAGCATATATCCACATTACGTGGCCAAAAATTTAGAACATAATTGTCTGTCTCAAAATTCATTCTAAACAGCGGAAGAATCATTGCTCTGTTCTTATTGTTTGATCAATTCCGGAAAACAGAATCATCTACAGTCATATTATTGTAAATAGTGATTTGACCGGTTCCTTTTCCAAACTAATGACCAGTATATACACTTGGGGACCTAGGACCCCGATTCAGGGGTGTAAACTATTTTTTGAGAAGATAATTGAGACTTATTCTTAATATCTTTTGAGAAGAATTTGAGTAAAAATTCAGTGGGTTCAAAATTAGTAAATGAGTGGGTACAAAATAAATCACATAGTACTAATATATACCTAATTTTCTGGAAGTCAGGGACTTAAATCGCTAGATTGGGACCACAATTTTTACTGCAGCCGTGTGATTTATTTTGAAGTGGATTAAAATAAAAGGATCAAACGCGAAAAGAACTAACACGGGTCCAATAAAACTGACCCGAGAGAGATCTGGGCACTTGGATACTGAGTCGAGCCCATTCAAACCCGAGTCATCGGTCGGTGACTCGCGGGCGAGCCGCCTCTTGCCTTGTTTGCCTTTCTTGCACTGTTTTTCTCCGGAGTCAGAGGCAGTCTCACGCATCGCCAGGCGGGCCAAGTCAGCAAGAGTCTCCGCCGCTTCAATCTCCGTCTTCACCAGCCGATCCGCCTCGCCACCCAACCTCTCCGCCCAGGCGGACGAAGAAGCAGAGCTAGTTGCAAAGCGCTTATCTGATTCCATTGGCACAAACACAGAGAAACCGCTCAAGAAGAGAGAGAGAGAGAGGAAGTATTAAAGAGCGGTGGAAAGCAAAGGGAGGGAACTGAGAGCAGAGGGAGAGAAGGAGAGAGAGAGAAAGGGAGGGAGGCGAAGCGGATGGAGGGGGCGTGCTGTTACTGGTTAGCAGAAGGAGGCCAAAGGCTGTATATGAACGCCACGTGTAATGCCAACTCACAACTCGACATCTTTATGAGGAGAGGCCCATGTATCTGTGATTGCCACGTCTCAAGATCTGACCACGTAGGCGAATTGCCGCATTACAAAAGTCGGCCCCTTTCCTCAACGGTTTAGCACTGAAACGGTAATTCAGCGGCTAATCAGTCATGCTCTTCTCTCTTCTTTTTTTTGGGGTTACAAAGGAGAGCATAAAAGCTCAAAACATAAAAGGAGAAATCACACAAGAAGGGAATCCAATCCCAGAGAGTCATTTAAGTACAAAGTCTACAGATAGTGCGGCCACGGGTGATAAAGTGAAGAGGAGGCAATAACTTCCTTAGCGAGAGCATCCGCCAACCGATTAGTCTCTCTCGGCACATGCTGGATGGTAACCTCCCAGTCCCTATGAATGATAATCCTGATGTCTGCGAACAAAAGGCCAGTGTTAGCAGCATTATAATTTGTATTGAGCATTATAATCTGTATTGAAGTTTCACAATTCCATTTAATGCCTTAAGGGTGATGCTTCCTTTCTAATTGAAAAAAGAAGAGGAGTAAGAAAAATATAAAAAAAAGATGGGGAGCAGGGATGGGAAATGCAAGGAGGCACGTGGGGGTAGGGGATAGAACTATAGATGATTAAGAGTGATGTGATGGAGCATAGGGGAGGCGCCACCCTCAGATTGATGCACCTGACCCTCTACGCCTCTGCCCTTTATCCTTATCTCTTTCCTCCTTCCCCCCTCTCTCTCCCTCCCTCCATCACCAGTTTTCTTCTCATACGCAGGTGAATGAAGAGTCGGGAATGTCTCGTTGGTTTTTTGGAATTCGACAGCAATGTCGAAGTCTCATATGAAGGTGACAACAGCAATGGTAGATCAAAGGAGTGTGAACCTGTTGCTGGTCTTCACCAACGATAGTGGCGAACCAAGCAAAGCTATGGAGGTGTTGAGTTCATCTTTCTTGATCCTTCCCCATCATCTGGAGGCAGCGAGATTGACACTGTCCCAAGCGAGGTCAACGAGAATGACTCCATCTTCTTCAGCTCTCATAATTTAATTTCCCCTTCTTTACCTGGTTTTTTTCGATCAATCAGTTGAGATTTGTGCAGCTCGGATGATTCGCGTGACTCGGCGGGTCACCTGAGTTGATACTGGGTCACCCCGAGTCATGACGAGTCAAACCGAGTCGTCACAACCCGAGGTTAAGTACTGACTTGGACCAGCTTTTTGGTCGAGTCGCCAAGTCACGAGCTAACTCGGCCGGGCCGGTCCGAGTTTGAAAACCATGGGCGTAATGACCCCTCAGCTGGCAAGAGGTATTCATATCCACTTTGAGCGTTCTACCAATCTTGTTACCAATACAGGTCAGTGCTTTCTCATCGAAGTATTTCATAGGAATCCTGACCCAAACTACCACTTTGGTGATTGTAGCTTTGTAAGCCTTAAAACTAGGCTCCCATGGCTGAACAGTCAAATAATGGTCAAAAATCATCCATGGACCGCTAGTCAGGGCATTAAGATAATCCTCTCTATTAGAAAGCTTGACAACAAAATAGCTATGTCCAATGTTGATCACATTGAGTATTCCTTTCCTAGCCCACACGGATTGCAACGTTGCACCAGAGTCTTGTATCCAATCTGTCTACCCAAGAGCTTGACAATAACTGCTAGCTTCCAAGCTCTATAAAGTTTCTTCTTCATGCTTTCAGAGAAGGAAAAAGATGGAAAGTTTCTGTTTGGATCCTCAACTGTAGTAAAAATGGGCTCATCCTTCCCTTCACCTTGGGATTTTTCAGAGAAGGAATCATCAGAAAGACAATCTTCACCATCATGATTGTCCATGACTTAATCCCTGCTAATTACTTTTAGCTTTTCTAAAAAGAATGATCCCCCTCATTATAAGCACTTGACTTACTGCCCAGCATTGGCCATTGCTCATCTAGAACTCCCACTTTAGCCTGATTGCACTCATTCTTAACCTTTTTTGAGCTACGAATAAGCAAATCCTCCTCCTCAATGGGAGGAAGGAGGGACGATGGTTTTTTAGCAGAAGCTTTTTCTTTCATTGAAGAAACTTTTTGTTTTTACACTAGTCATGCTCTTCTTCATCATCTTCCGAGTGCCCCCCGGCCTGAAACAAACACATCACACGCACATCAAGGTCCGTCCTTTTTTCTGGCCCATTTTACAAGTTTCTTACGACACAACCTGCCTTTGCCTAAAAAAAATTATCGGCTTGAATTTTGAAATTTTAATTTGGAGAGTAGTCTAATATTGCAGGCTGATTACACAGGTTCTGCAACATGTGTGCCTTGTTGATAAAGATCGTCACTGTCCAATAAAATTTGACAGGCAGTCACCTCCAATGACTCGTAACTGCCCAGCTGTTGGCTTTATCCCCTCCTGAATCAGTAAGCGTTTGTGAGAACTCATGCACACTTGTCAAGTGCTTTTGTCTGGTCGAGTCCGGATTAGTCGGGGCAAAGCTCCGGAGACCGTGTGGGTAACACAAAAAAAGTGCCTCTGTCTGCGCTATTGCCTCTGATAAATCGCTCTTGAAATATAGCCTAATTTTACTATTTAACAGCTGGGTAAGCATTTATCATTTAAAAGATCAGCAGCCTAATCATCATTTGGCTTCATACCCTCCTAAATCCTAATATACGATGTTTAGTTTTAACATGGATTAAAAGAAAATGTTCATTCAAATCTTTAATGTAGGATCAACTTTAATAGAAAAATTTGAACTGCAAATAAGATCTTATACAAAGAACTGGAGAAGTACATTGCTTTGCAACACGTTACATTTTATTTTATTTTTTAAACGCATGTATCCTCCTGTTAAAAGTAACGCCATCTAATAGTAAGTGCAAATACTGTTTATATAAGGATTTGAATAGGCAAACCCACATGTATAATCAACTTGTGTACTCCTCCATGTTGTCAATCCTTTATTGGGCTTCATTTTTTATTCGACCCAAATGCAATCTAATTCATTTGTAGAAATAAATAAAGAATTATGCCCAAAGTAGATTGGGCTCAATTTATTGGTCCACGAAAAGCTGATCCGGGCCGTAGAAGAAACCCTAGTACAAGAGTGCTGCTATTTATGATTCTAGTTCTCCTTCTATGGTCGCCTTTTGCTCGTTCATTGTCCTTTTTGGATCCGATCTCCACCGCGACAGGTGAGCTTTCTCCCTCTCCCTCGCCATGAAGGGTATGTCTGATGTAATGCCGCTCTTATTGCGATATTGTTTTCGTTATATAGTAGAAAATGAAGGTGATCGCCGCTTACTTGCTTGCTGTTTTGGGCGGGAACACCTGTCCGTCCTCCGATGATCTCAAGGGTATACTTGGATCTGGTACGGTTTATCTTCTCTACAAGATTTGTAGGAATGTGGATTTCTATAATAATATCTAATACATGATGCTTTTGGACTATAAGAACGAAACATTTTCGTGCCGCATTTGAATTTGTAATGTCGGTTGTTATATTGTATGGTATATGTACTAATCAGTAACCTGAAGACTGAAGGTTCACGGACAACGATGGTTCTCATTTTTTATAACCTGTGGACATGCAGTCGGAGCAGAGGTAGACGATGACAAGATTGAACTTCTTTTGTCCGAAGTCAAGGGCAAGGACTTAACTGAGCTGATCGCCAACGGTAGGGAAAAGTTGGCCTCTGTGCCTTCTGGCGGTGGTGCTGCAGTTGCAATGGCTGTCGCACCTGGTGGCGCTGTGGCTCCAGCGGCAGCCGAGCCAAAGAAGGAAGAAAAGGTCGAGGAGAAAGAAGAATCCGATGATGTGAGTATTTTGTTGTGCGCTTTACTAATCATAAACGAATTTTTTGGGCCAAAAACATCATTAACGAATTTAGCCGTGCTTTTCTTCGAGCTTGCTTTTGTACTTTGTTATCTGATTCTTTGATCGTCAATTTGTGATGCAGGACATGGGCTTCAGTCTCTTTGATTAATCAGTGGTTCGACCTTTCTTCGGGACTTTCTCTATCCAGAGATTCTAATTGCTAAAATTTTGATAGAGTCATTCAGGTTAATTATCTATTGCAGTGAAAGAATTTTGGAATTAAAAATTTACATCATAGCAAGCAATATCATTTAGGAGGGAAAATGTCAGGTTCCTGGGTTAGCATGTTCACTTTTCAGATAGTTTTGCATGCTAACTGATTGACGTGCATTTTTTGTTCAAACCTTGAAATTTCAGTTGGTTACTTTAATGAGTTGTAGTCCTTGACGCTATCTACATATTTTGCTGACTTTTCATCTACGGAGGAATAATTGTAGCCAATTTTCTTACAAAAAATTAAGTTGAAATATGAGTAACAAGTGTAATCAAAACAAGAAGGTATATATTAAAAAACCGAAATGACAAACTTTTTAATCATAACCGAGGAGTCCAAAGCCGAAGTGAAGAGCAATTAATATTGTAGCAGCTGATTTATTTTCGATTGAAAGTGGTCGCCATTCTGTAGTTGTACAAGATTCACTGTAGGAAATTAAAATAGGGCCTTGCGGGCTAGCTCGAGAAATGGTGGGAGATGATGATATGCCAAGCCCGATTTGGGGTCGTTGTTTGTGGTTTAATTTTTGCGTGTATGATTTTTTTTTAATGGATCCTTGTGGTTCAACTAGCCGAATAAGAGTTGAGTTTGGGCTGGCATGGTAAACAATAGGAGCTAAAGAAGTGACAACCATTGATTAGATAAATAGATATCTCATGTCTCATCTTAGCTTTTTATTTTCCCCTTTTCCTTTCTGGAGGTGTTGGCAAATTTTTAGTGTGAATTTTAGAGGTATTTAGGTAGAACATTGGTGTCATATAAAATGCAAGATTTTGGAAGGGAACAAACAACCGTTGAGGCTGGGGTTGCTGGTGCTTGGTTGTTTCCTTATAAGATTCGACCATCAAAGTGAAGACAAGTCCCTAACCAAACATCTCTTTCCACCACGGCTGTGCTGTGCAGTTCCCCACATCACGTGTTCATGACTCAATCTTGCTTCCCCTTCTTTTCCAAAGCGGTGAACAAATGTTAGCCCGCCCCCACTTCTTATGCCGCCCACGAAACTACTTTGCTTTCCCACAATAACGGTGGTTGAGATTTGAGGGCCCTGACTCCATCAGTTCGGCTAATCTATTCATTGGGACAGATATGCTCTTCGACGGGCGAAGCCCTTGGAGCAAATAATGAAGGTCCGTTCATGGGTTGGGAATTGAAGATGAAAAAGGACACGACACCCCCCCCCCCACAACAAACAAAAGAAATGCTAGCAAACAAAATGACCCTCTGCCACACTTGTCTGGTGACACGTCCCTTGTCTCTCTTATTACCCTGCAGAGCAATCCCAGGAATACTATTCCAAGGTGATTAATCCGGACCCACCTCATTATTAATAGTTCCCACATGCCCGCCACCCCCGTTTTCTCTTGTTTTTTCATCTACGCGTATCGTAAGACGACCATGTGTGGATTGAGAAGCACGAAAAGAGAGCAGCCACAGATACATTATTTTCTTAAACAGCACACAATACTTAATGCTAACGACAAAGGGCAAGGAGAAGGCTTTGCATGTCTGTCTATCTATCTGATTACGTACGATGATATAACAGCAGATTGATTACTGTAGGCCTCTCACTTTGATTGATACAACTACTGATGGAGAGAGAGGAACAGGATGGCATGCGAGTGATGAGTCGTTTGTGTGGACGGGAGATGGTAATAAATGAGGAGGGGGATGGCGAAAGTGAAAGGTCGCGAGGGGGTGGGTCGCTGTTATAAATTAAACCTGACATGCATCCTCACATAACCTGAAATCCCCTTTTCAAAACTTCGCTATCGTTCAGAGTGAGACGCGATGAGGAAGTCTTGTCTGCTCTGTACACCACACCCTACATAGCAGAAACTTCACCCCAATCTCCTCCTTTGTCCGTTTGAAAAAGCAGTAGAGAAGTACTTTTACGCAAGTCGAGATAAATATGTGGAGGATATTGTCTCATTTTACGGAAAAATACTGTTGAACATGCTTTTAGGTGGTTGATAAGTTTTGCCAAACGAACACATTTGTTGCTCTTCAGCCTTTTTTTTTTTCCATTACCAATTTGTATATATCTTGTCCCGTCCCGTCCTACCATCTCCCATGAAAGCAAGTAGACGACCCAACATGTTTTCAAGACATGTTTTCCATGTTGGTTAGGTCGGCTCGTCACGTCATTAGGTTTGAATTAAGATTGCTATTAGTCGCTAATTCCACTCGATTTGACTTCTCATTTAAATCTCTGAACCAAGGCCCAGCCATTTGTTGTCAATTGCTTCCTCGTCACTCGATCCACCTTTTCCTTTTTTCGTGTTTGTTTTTTAAACTCCACGCATGAAATTATAACAAGGGAGATTTATGTTTCAGTCCCACGCAACAGAGATATTGAACAAATGGTCCCAGATTTTTAAATATTTAACCACCAGTCCCAAGGTACCAATGTGCAATTAATTTCAGGAGGGAAAAGACACATATGCCCTTGATGCTTGAAAAGGGAAATCTGCTGGTAGCTTTCTCTTCATCTCCATTAGCATCAAGGGCATATGTGTCTTTTCCCTCCTGAAATTAATTGCACATTGGTACCTTGGGACTGGTGGTTAAATATTTAAAAATCTAGGACCATTTGTTCAATATCTCTGTTGCGTGGGACTGAAACATAAATCTCCCTTATAACAATGCCCCCTACTTAAGGTCGGATAGTCCATCATTCAATTGGTTTGTTTGTCACGATGGAATTATATATATAGAAGTGAAAGTAAAGTTTAATTCCATGGTATATTTGATAGCGTGAAATTTGTCATAATTCCAATTTTATATTCATAAAAGATTAGAAAAATTAATTCCATCCCTTAATTTTAGTTTTGTATTCCATCCCTTAATTTTAGTTTTGTAATTTCATCTCAACATAATATGTTTTTTTGCCCTTGCCTCTCTCGTTCAATTTGCATGCCAAAATTGAGCTGCCACTCACCTTATCCACCAGTATCTAGAATCTACCATCGACAAGTATGATGGTGACTAGAATCCACTGCCAACGAGAATTGAGCCACCATCGCCGACTAGAACTGATAACTTCCATTACCCATCATCTAATCTTCAAAACGAGATATTGTCTCCCTGTCATTTCTTTCCTCCACCATACAAACCTTTTTCCGTCTTCTCAACAACGCATCTTCCTCCTTCGATGTTGGCTGCAGCAGCACCGTGATATCCACTCTTGTCTCCATCAATCCCGATGCATAGTTACAGCCTCAAAACTCCATGAAGCTGGAATTCTTTGAAGATAAAGGAGGGGGCACTGTAGCAGGTAGAGATTTTTTCGTCAGATTTTAAAATTTTTATTTTTAAATATAAAATGGTATTTTAATTATTTTATATAAAAATTACGTTTCATTTTCGTGACATACCGAACGTACTTTTAAAACTTATATTTTTATCTATTTTCATCTCTGAATCTGTTTTCATTTCTATCAAGCATTAAACGTGCCCTATTAAATCAGCTGGCAAGTTTAACGAAGGCGCCTTGTTTTGTTCATGAACGTAACTGCGGGTTGTGTCTGAATCATCCTCACACCCATTCTATAAAAGCTACGGGCGAATCGATGGCAAAGGAAAGGCGTGGTGATTGGTTGTTAGACACTCAAGCTGTCACCTCCCTGCAGCCTTGGGTTCCACACTTCCACTGTTGTGATCCATCCCAATAATGCTCCCAACAATAATTTAGGCTCGCAACACCGAAATCCCTCCAATCCCCTCCTGCCACGTCGTAGCATCAATCATAGCCATCAGCTGAACTCTAATAAATTAATTTTGGTGGAAATGGAAATGGAATGAGGAGTCAAAAAATCAATTCCATGAGTTACATCATAGAATTCATTTCTACCCATTTTGAATTTCATTTTCATTTTCAATTCCACCCCTAATTACATTATACTAAATATAGAAAATGAATTCCATTTTCAATTCCACTATACCAAACATAGCATAAAGCAAAGTCTGGTGCTTCCCCACGTTATATTACGAGATTTAAACCCCAACCATTTCAACCGTCAGTCACGCTTCTTTTACTACACTAGCTACTTAACCAGTTTTACTAAAGCTTCTTTATTTACTTTGAATTCGTGTGGAAATACGGTGGAAAAATGCTTTTACATAAATTTAAGTGTTTTTACAGAAAAATACGATTAAACGGGTTTTTATTTTTTTAAATAGAATGTTAAACAAACCCTTCATCTATTCACTCCGTGCTTGTTTGGGAATTCCGTTGGGAAAATGGATTTTACAGATTTTAAGGTATTTTGAGAATTTTGAGATGGTTTTACGGATTTCAAGATGATTTTTATGGATTTCAAGATGGTTTTTACAGATTTCAAGATGGTTTTATCTTGACTTATGTACACCGTTGGGAAGAATGGCTTCCCAAACAAGCGCTCCAGCGGCTTGTTCTTATTTCTCAATTTGTGTGGTGCAACTCACGATTTCTGTCCATGCATAAACACGATTTTTAAAAAAAAAACCGTTTTACCAAACCCCAGAACATGGGATGCTGTGCGAAGCATTTCTGTATTTGTTTATTACGACTTTCTTTCTTTTTTTACATGAACGCAAATCTCAGATTGCCCTCATTTTCAAATGGGACACATAATTCAGAGGAAAACAACATCGGCAGCTGTCGAGTCCCACCCCCACCAACGAATGAAAAGGTATGGGCATACATCATAATACGACGAATTATTTACAAATTAAATTCTGAAATCACTCAGATATACAGAGTATTCATTTCCTGGGATGCTCATGCATATTTACATGATATTACAGGACTTTTGAATTCAGGCGTTAAAACTCAATTTACGTGAAATCATATTGGGGACTGTGAAACGCAGCATATACGGTGGGTCCCTGTTCCTCCAAAATAATCAGTGCCCTGTGCCGAAAGCAGATACAGTAACATACATTGCGCATCTCCTCCCCTCTGCTTCCTCTCCATCTCATCCTCCCTTCCCAGCTCGGTCTAGGGTTTCTCCGTTCCTCTGCTTGGATTTCTTTCACTGTTCTGCGGATTTGTTCGTTTAAACCTGTGTCAATGTGCCCCTACCTCTTAGCCTTTCCAGGTACTCTTTTTTGTTTCCGATCGCACTGTATTTGCCTTTCTTGCTTCCTCTGTCCGTTTGTGCGCGCACTCTGATTCGCTGGTGAATGTTGTTAATCTGGACAACGCGTTTTCTGAATCTTTCAACTGAAACCTGTACCTTTTCTTATGTGAATCAAGAACTTTCGTCATCTTTTGTTTTGAATTCCAACCTACGAAACCGTGGTTGTTGTTTGTACAAAGAAGGTCCTGTTCGGTGGATGATACTGTACTTCTGATTACACTCCCGCATGCTGTGTGGGTTATTTTTCTTTGCTCCCCACTTCCTGGGTTTAACTTCTGGCGTGCATACCTTTGTGGGAGATAAATCAATCCTAAAGTCGCATGCTTTCCCTTCCTCTTCTTAGTTGGATGATGTACTGCTAAGAATAAGGGAATTGCAACTTCATTTCCCTTCACATTTTATCTGATCTATTTATTCGACGAGTTGAGGATGGTTGAAAGAAAAATGAGCGAATATTTTCCACTTTAAAGGGCTTCGTTTTCCCTCTTGAGCAGTGTTCACTGTGTCAGGCTTTAGTTAACTTGCGGAAACATCGAGGAAAAATCACTATGCTCGGTACAAATGCACCTTGAAAAAACTAGAATATCCTTTTATTTAGTTCTAAAATTGCCTAAGTTCTTCTTCTTCTTCTTCTTCATCTAATGTTTTGACACTCGAGTTCATGTATTTTCATGAAATGAATTATTTTCATAATGTTCAAATTAACTTCGGAGAGCTGGGTCAATAGAAACGTGATCGATAAAGTTGTCGAAGTATTTGATTCTTTCATTTGCAACTTTGATACTTGTATTCTTTGTAGTGACATTTTTCTGAAATTAGGTGTCCATGTAAGATGGCGTGCCTTTTTTTTTTTATTTCTCTTGCGGTTACGATGATGCCCACTTTTCACTTCCTTTGCATCTCTTCCTTCTCCTTGTTTTGCAGAGCATATTTTCTTTTGGTTTTCTGACAAACTGAATTTTGGCCACTGTATCAGGGTTTGAATGTTCCACTGGCATGAAGAGTGCGCATACTGCTCAGTCTTTAAATTTGATGTGACCAAAGAATGGTTTGGGTTTTGTAAGTTCGAGTGCTTTTTCTTTCATCTTCCATAAGTTTGCAGTGTCTGATAGACTGCCTTCAAAATCAATCAGTACAGAATTGATCGTTGAAGGTCAACCTAGTTGATCACTGCACTACACCATAATCAAGTCATACAATTCACCCTGTAATGGGCTCATCCTCTGGCACTTGTGAAATAGTTGAAGCAGTGGAAGAGCTAAATTCAGGTGAATATGCTAGGATTTATCGGAAAAATTCTGAATTTAGCATGGGCGAGAAAAGTCAGAAGCTTCCAATGCTACAATTGGGATGCAAGGACAATTTGGAGAATGATACTAATAAGCTTTTCAAATCAGTTACCCTTAAGACTTCATTGAGGGATTCAGGCCTTTTACAAGGTGGTACAAGCCCCAAGATGAAAAATACCTTAAAAAAGCCAATAACAGTTGGTGTTTCTCGGACTCCTCAAGTTGGTACTTCAGAGCCTGCAACTCTGAAGCAGGCATTAAGAGACCTATGTATATCTAAGGCATCAGAAATGGCTGCTATGAAGCGATTATCGAAGTCAACTAATTCTCCCAGGGTATCTGAAGTTGGGAAGATCAAGGCCTTGTACAATTCAGTTGTGGGTGAAGGCACTCAACGTGGGTCATCCTCTGTTGAGAGTAAAGGGAGGGGAATTGAAATATCAGTATCATCAGAAGAGAGCAAAGCTCTCTCATTGGACAAAATGTGCCGGTCTCAACAAACTGCCAATGTCACTTCATCATGTGCTAGTGTTCATTCGTCTTCAAAAACTGTAATTGCAACTAAAGATAATGATACAGCGACTTCGTCAGTGGATATTGATTTGATAAGTTCATCAAGTACAAGTGGGTTTCTGTCTCAGCAGTTAGGTTCTCATCGAGAAGGAAAACAAATGCCTGCAAATTTTTCATCTCTTTCTTATTCCGATGGAAGCAAAGTACAGTTGCCTGAATGTGATTCTGTGCCAAAAAAAGTAGGAAATAAAGCATCTGCATCAAAGGTTGGACGAAAAGTAAGATTGCAAGCAGTTTCATCTACTTCAGTAAGTGGAAATAGAGTAAGAGGAACCCACAATGCCCACCGTACAGTCAAATCAGTCATAAGGAACAAGAATTTGAACAAGAAGAAGCCAAAGCAGGACTCTGGTTCTGCTCTAAATGCTCCTTCATCAAATGAAATGAATAATAAATTAGTTCCTAGAACAACTCCCCTGGTTTGTGAGAGATGTCGGTGCACTTTAGAGAGTACATGTAAAGAAAAGAGCCAAGATGGTGTGGCATCAGACTGTGCCAATCCTGGATATGCAGTAAGTTCAAGAAATGTACATTATGGTGCAAATAAATCTGCTCCCACATCAACTAACTGTAATAGAAGCAAAGCTGGAGCAAAAGTGAAAAAGAGTGCCAGATTGAAAGAGCAACTTGAATTTTCACAAAGTTCAAAGAGTAGTCAAGAGTGCAGTAGTGGCACGAGTACCAGTGATGAAAGCAATGCGAGTGGGGCTAGTTGTGGACATAGGCCTCACATGTCTAAGGATGTTAGGTGGGCAGCTATTCGTCGAGCTCATATGCAGCATGGAGTCTTGGGCTTGAGGCAGTTCAATCTTTTGAAGAAACTTGGTTGTGGAGATATAGGAACTGTATATCTTGCAGAACTAATTGGCACAAATTGTTTATTCGCAATCAAGGTCATGGACAATGAATTTTTGGCAAGAAGGAAGAAGATTTCTAGGGCTCAAACTGAAAGGGACATATTAAGGATTCTTGATCATCCTTTCCTACCCACACTCTACTCCCAATTCACATCAGATAATTTGTCATGTCTGGTCATGGAATATTGTCCTGGTGGAGATCTTCATGTTCTACGGCAGAAGCAGCCTGGTAGAAGTTTTACTGAGCCAGCAGCTAGGTATGATACTAAAGGGACCAAAGCCAGCATTTTATTTATGATCCATCAAATTATGCGTCAACCTTCCCCATACTAAACTTCAATGCTGTCATATGATACCCTAAATGACTCTTGGTACAAAATACAAACTAGTCTGGTTAAATTGCTTAGCTTTTAAAATATGCGTTTGCCAACCTTCATGTTATAATTCATCTGTACCTTGCAGTAAATACGGTCTTGACTTGTATCTTCTGTATGGTATCAAACATGAATTGTTGAGTGTTGCATAAGTCTAGGTCATTATGCTTCATCGCTAGTTTATAAATTCTGAAGTCATATATTGTTGTCTATAATTTGTTTGAATCTGATTTGAATAAATGATTGCGTGGTTTATCATCCAGTCATTTTTTGGAATAAACAATTTATTCCTGAGGTAAATTTGATTGGGGAGAAAAGGTTAGATGATGAAATCCTCCCGGCAACTTTTGATTGCTGCTTGATGGGACTTTCTAAGATATCATGTTACAGCTGTTTTCTTAATGTACTGTTTGGCAACATTCTTCTGTTTTTCTGCTTTTGCATTTTTCCTTTGGCAATGTTTCAAGTCGGGCTACATGTAACTGATTGGCCAAGAGGCCAGGCCAAAAATAAAAGAAAATTCAGGGCCATGTTGGTCCTGCAGGCTTGCATAGCCCAACCTGGTCCTCTTTAACAAACCATCAGCATCTCATTGCCTTTCCATCCGTAATTTTAAATGCTGCATTGTTTAATTCCCGTATGGCATATTCCCTTGATTGCAAATGCTGCTGCTATGGACAAAAAAGGGGTTGTTTAATCGATGAGATGTTGAATTGAATATTGATAAAAATCTGGCAATAATAGATTTGCCTGCACAGATCTGCCACTAGCCTTGCTGATCAGCCATTTTGTGTTATTATATATGGACCTGGATCCTTGTTCTCTATGTGCAGTCAATAATTTGAATCTAATATTCTAAAATTTACTTGAACTGTTCTTATATGCTGATAATCCATCTGTTCTTTGTGCAGGTTTTATGTTGCCGAGGTCCTTCTTGCATTAGAGTACTTGCACATGCTTGGAATTGTTTACCGGGATTTGAAACCTGAAAACATTCTTGTTCGAGAAGATGGACACATAATGCTTACAGATTTTGACCTGTCACTAAGGTGTGATGTCTGCCCAACACTTCTGAAATCATCTTTTGATGCAGATCCAGCAAGGATTTCTGGTCCTTGTGCACGATCTAGTTGCATTGAGCCATTTTGCATTGAACCATCCTGTCAAGTTTCATGCTTCAGCCCTAGATT
>JANTPZ010000934.1:0-14729 GCA_025593235.1 Vachellia pachyceras | reverse complement strand
TACTTTATCCTTGAATTCAACGCTCTTTGCAACAGTCACTCCATCTTTTGTCATTTTGGGGGCACCAAAGCTTTGTTCAAGCACCACATTACGCCACTTAGGACCCATAGTCACTCACAGCGTCTGCAAGTTCTTCAACACCTACAAGATTTCTTATTTGATCCTGGAAATGAGACAACGCCTGCTTCAAATGCTGACACTCTAGAACATTGTGATCATAGTCAGCAAGTCGTTCATATTGGATTTTCATTGCTTGTTTAAGAATACTATTATCCTTAATCAAGCCTTCCATTTGCCAATTCAGCACCACATGTTCAGTTTTCACCGCCAGATGAATTGCCTTATGATGAATTCTCGTCCAAAAGATCATAGGCTCTCTTGAAGGTTGTTAAATCAAGTGCCTGGATAAAGAAAGATGTCTCTCAAGATTTCGCCATTCCTATTGCTTTCTTCAAGAGCAGCGGCAAGAAGGATCAAGAAGACCAAGAATACAACAAGGCTCCAACAATTGTTCATCCATTTTCTCAAATAGTGGAACCTCCTTTTTTTTAAAGTAAAGCTGGGAAAGAATTATAGCATTGCGTCGATCCTACAACTCGCGATTATTTGGCATCTATTGTTCCTGTTTACAAGACCCATCGATGATTCCAAGTTTGGTCTTGGCAGAGAGTGCAATTATCATTGATCGACTCCATATCTCGTAATTCTCAGAGCCACGCAATACCTGAGAAACCGAAGTAGTGGCTTGAGTGTCTGAAGCGTGGAGGAATTGGTTTCCAACCCAGATTCATCGCCATAAATTTTGTGATTAGAACTCCAACAATCTTGGGATTGGAACTCCAACAATCTTGAACCCAAGAAACAGCCTGCTCTTGATACCATGTTAATAAATGAAGAAGAATAGATTGAGAAATTGAATGTATTATTACAAACCCACGTGGGTACAACAATTATCTACCCTCTTTTGAGGGAGATGAACTAACCCCATTTTGGGGACTCTTGAAGTGGGAGATCTAAGTTATCCTCTCCTTCTTGGTGGGGATTCTTCATCCTCTCACCCTTTAGTGATGATTATTCAATCACACACAAACTAATTTGCTTTGACCCTTTATATAGACTTTTGGGTCATTAACTAAGTGATTAACACTAATCACTTTTAACTAACTCATATACTTTCAATACAAATACCCAGTAAATGCTTCCACCATCAGGAAAAGAAGGGCTTCTTCAGTGTATATACCTCCACGTCAGAAGCAAGAATGCCAGGGCAGTGTGATAGCAGTAGCAGAAGCATCTTCTGCAAGATATTTTAACCATGATTTGTGATTAGAATTTTATAATATAAATATTATTGTCGCCTCTAAAATCAACCGGCCTATTAGCTCAGTTGGTTAGAGCGTCGTGCTAATAACGCGAAGGTCGCAGGTTCGAAACCTGCATGGGCCAACGCTATGCAACCCTTTTTTACTCCAAAAAATATTTAATTAATATAATTTAATTTCACATCCTATACGCATTCTGACGATCTACCGATACCTCCTACCTCTTTTTCTCCCCTTGAACGCCTGCAACAGCCCATATTGAAAAATGGTAATTCGTATTCGCTTATTCGCATTTGCAATCTGCCTTCTCACCTTTTTCCGATTTCCAGTTTTTAGTTCAATTATCTGATACTGTGAATTTGAATTTCGTCTAGGTTTGCCTGGCGTGCTTGTTGCCCCTCTTTCTCGTTCCTATTGTCAACATCCTGCCCATCCTATTTTACTATATTATGGTATATTTACCTTCGGCACCTATCATCCTATTTTACGCTTGTGTTCTCTCTTTTCTGATCGTTTCACTTCTTTCATGATCTCATTCTCGTGGCCAAGATTTTGGGGGCCATCTCTATTTTTGGCTGCTCTGGAGGGTTAGCAGTTAGAATTGTGTATGATAAATCATTAATATATAAGGGCTACAACTAAAAAAATAGCAGGAAGTTTTGTCGATTTGGATTTTTTATTTCTTCATCAAATTCTTGGTTCTTGATATGCACACGTCTTTAACTTACAAACCTTTTTGGTTTATTCATAAATTGTAGGGAAAAGTCTATGCTCTGTTCGGGTGGGAGTACAGGAAACCGGAGAGGGCTCCTCCTGCATGTCCGTACAAGCCTAAAAAGGAAATTAATGGCAAAGTGAGTGAATGCCTTATTTTATTTAGGCAATACATTGGGCTCTTATTAAACTGATTCTGCATCAGTCTCTAATTGGTAGTTCATGTATTAATAAAACGACTAAGAGCGTGCCTTTTCTTTTAAAAAGAAGACCAAATTGGTTGTCTCGTGGTTCGGAGGGAAAATTTTGTTGCTTTCTAGTAATAGAAAGGACCAATGGTACCATCCCTGATTGTGAAAGTAACTATCTCATACGCAGATCAAGATAGTTTGTGACTGTGTCATTGTTGTGGATCACTAGGAGCATTACTGGTTTGAGTAGTCATCACAGTTGACTTCTTGGTCTTTTACATTATTGAATTTCCTGGTGCTCTAACTTAGGGTTGCACAAAAACAAGGCTGGGGGCTAGGCCGGGTTGGCCATGAACCCAAATTCTGGCCTGGCAATAAAATTTTCAGTGACAACTCAAAAAGGGGGGAAAGAAGAAAAGTAAAAACCTGTCACAGTGAAAAAGATATCCAATTTTCTGTTGACTTTATAAATCATTCACTCATGTATCGTCTTGAGGCATGCACATTAGAAATCATTTTATTTTGAATGGGAAAGGACAGAACATCTGCTGAAATGAAATAGTATATTCGTTAACTAAGATAAATTTTCTGATGTATTTACATAGATCATTGGTTCCTACTATTATAATATAAATGAAGTTATTGCTTCACTGTTGCTTCTGAGTAACTACTAGTATTATGTTACACTCTGATAAACTCTTAATTAGATGGAGGAACTTCCTCTAAAGCAACTTTTGATTAATGTAGGATATGAGATGCTTCATGCGTCGGAGCAACGGTTTGAAATAACAGATTTAATAGTTAAGCATGACTTAGGTGCATGCCCTCTTTACAATCCTATACGTCACAGATGTATCAAACAGCACACAAGTTTTATTCCGCTCAACATCTCTTTTTAGAGATCTTATTGGAGACTTAATGAAGCAGTTGAGCAAAATGATATTTAAGATTTCAACAGGAAAAGGAAATTATATTTAAGATTTTGTTATGAATCTCATCCCTACAACCTGCTAGTTCATTTTTGTCCTCAAATAGATCTGTTGCGCGCACTATGGGCTTGTTTGGAGAGATCGTTGGGAGAATGATCACAGATTCCGAGGTAAATATGTGAGAGGAATTTTGTCTCGGTAAGCGCAGGAATGGATTTTGGGGAGGCAAACGGCCTCCCCAAACAAGCCCTATATCTATTATTATAACAGACTGGTCTTCTCAATAGGAGCCTATGCTTCCAGTCCCTAAGACACTTTCTGGGTCTTCTGTGTAGTCTCGGCCATAGGGATACCATGCTGGGTTGTTGATTCAAATCATAGGCGATCCTTCCTTTTTGTGTTGGGAAAAAAACCCTCCCTTTTTCTCGTTCTGGAGTATGCCAGCAAAAAAATGTTATCTAGAACTTGTAGTTCTGTCAGTGTGAATTCCAAAGAATTAAGATTGGTCAGAGTTAAAAAAAGTCTAATATTGGCTGAGATGTGTCTTTAATTTTCCTTTTCCCCTCCCCCCAATCCACTGCGTGGTTCCTTTTCCTGACAAATGAAGATGAAGGTGTAATGCAAACAAGTTTAGATGGCCAAACACTCATTTATATCGGTGGGGCCTTGAATCTCTTTTAGCTGACTAGTGATGAGTGATGAGCAAGGTATGAACTCTTTGTGGCTGTTATTTGCCGTGATCTGGATTGTGAATTTGCTACTAATTTTAGGTCGCTTCATGCAGATCCAAGGTTCTTAGGGGAAGTGAGAAACCTCAGTAGTAATATTCTTACATCCCCATGTTATCAGGCAGGGATTTTGTGGCCAAACCCATGTGTTTAGGAACTGCAGATATTTTAAGTTTTTTTTCCTTTAAGGATGAGATTGAATTTATGGGATTGTGGTTTTTTTTCTTTTTTGCCAATACAAAGATTCATTGCTTCAAACATTAGACTACAATAGTAACAACCATCCAGTTTAGAACAATAAATAACAAGCCAAACTAAAACAGAAACGAAGGACGAAAAAGAAGATACAAGTGTCACCCTAGGTCCAATGCATCGGCCGTAAGATCTTTTGATAACAAGCTAGATAACTGCAAAAGGGGTCTTGAAAGCCAATCTAAAGGGCAAGACCCTCTTAACAAAGCTTTGGCAACCCAATCGGCCACTAAATTTGCTTCCCTTAGAATCCTGAAAGAATGGTTCCGTCCAAATTTCCTTATCACAAGGATATTTACAAAAAGGGTTTCAAAACGCCAATCAAGAGGTGGGCGATTATCCTTAATACACTTAATCAAAATCTGACTATCACACTCAAAACAAATGTCCTCAAGGTGGTTATCAGCTTCAAACATCATTGCTTTTTGCAATGCTACACATTCCCCCGAACAATGATGAGTTTGCTTGGATGACTTGGGTACCTCCATCTAGCAGCCAACCGTTTGAATCTCTCACTACAAATGCTATTGCAGCCTTCTCTTCAGCTTCTAGGAACACACAATCTGTGTTTATTTTTAGTTGGTTCTGTCATGGGATCGTGGATAAAGATAATGTATCAATTTGTTACCATATTTTAGGAGTTATTAGTTGGGAAATTTATTGGGAGGTCCCAAATAAGGGACTTATTTAATGAATGGTCCCAAAAAACAAAATATTTATTCTGAGATCCCATTGACAACATTAGGTGTTGTCAATCCAGCGCATGATGTTGTCAATAAAAGGACTTCATTTTGTCAATGGGACCTCAGAATAAATATTTTGTTTTTTGGGACCATTCATTAAATAAGTCCCTTATTTGGGACCTCCCAATAAATTTCCCTTATTAGTTTATTATATGTTATGAATAATAAAGAGATACTGTTTATAAATATCTCGGTTAGTATTTTTATTATATATTATTAGGATCCAGTATATTTAAGTTAGAGTACCTTAGTATATCTTGAATTCAAATATTCGAATATTTGAATAAAGATATTAGGATTATTTTAAATTAATTATTGCTATCTCTTCTTATAAATACATTAGCCTTCCTAAAGCTAGTAATAGATAAATAACAGTTTTATTCTTTGTACTTTTGGGAAATTTTCCTAAAGTATTTGGCTAGTGAGGATGAGTGGAGCGAGATCATTTCTCTCTTTTCCTTATTAGAGTTAGCTTCATTAGTTATATGAGTTTAAGATCCTTGCTCATATTATAATGGAGATTTCTTCCATCCTTTATTAATTTATGGGGTTAGATTCTGACTTCATACTTTAATAAAGATCTATCATCTATTTCTTTCTTTCTACCAATTTGGGATCCTAACAGTTCCCTTCAGGTCTACACCATTTTTGTTGCAGTCTGTGTTCCTCAGCTTCTCCCTGATCCGGTTCTTCCCTTTGTTGCAGCCAGCCACGTGCTTCCTAGAATTCCTGTAACAATTTTTCTGCCTGAGAAAATGTAAAGATTTTCCTGGTCTTGTCTTCCATAAATGCATTGATTCCTTCCCTTCCAGATCTGCCACAATATCATAGCTATCAAACCTTTCTGCCAATCTGAAAGTTGTAAAGCAATAATGTAACCATTGTTTTAATTCTACCCCATTATCTCCTCCAAAGTTGAAGGAGAATTGACTTCTAAACAATGTGCTTTGAACCCATGGGCATAAACAAAATAAATGCTGGAGAGATTCTGGTTTTTCTTTGCATATTAAACAAATACCAGCTATACAAATTTTTCTTTTTTTGCAAATTTTCGAAGGTTGGCAAAGCATTAGATAATACTCTCCAGAGAAATAGTTGGACTTTATGTGGTACTTTGATTTTCCAGATCTCCTTCCATACACTCTACGAGGTGTTGTCCGAAGAGCTTGGCTGGGACTGGAGGTTCTCATTCACAATTGTTTTAGCTACCCAATACCCCTCTTTCACTACATAAGCACCCCTTTGCCCCGAGTCCAAACCCATCTGTCAGGCCTATTATGGGATAATGTTGAGAATAACCCTTTTTTCAAATTCTTCTACCCATCCATCAATTAAACTAATATTCCATCCATACTCAGTACGTAATTCCTCTACTTTCATATCAATAGAAGACTCATGAGGGTTGTATAAAAAAAAAACAAGACTCATGAGGGCTAGGGGATATCCTTCCATATCCTTGTATTTCTTCCATCGCCAATACTTGCAATTACGTTACCTACCATCACTCGCCTTCCTTCCAGAATGCTTGACCAGATCCAGGAGTTTCGACTTCCTTTTTATGCATCCAAGAAACCCACCTTGGGAAAATATCTCGCCTTGAGAATTTTCACCCATAGCTAATCTGGTTCCTGCAAAATGCGCCAGCCCATTTTTGCCAAAAGAGCTAAATTAAAAGCTTCAAAATCTTTAAAACCCAAACCCCCATCTAATTTTGCAGCCTTTAATTTTTCTCTAGCTACCCAGTAAACTTACCTAACCTCATCTGAGCTTTTCCACCAAAACCCCGACACAATACTGTTCCTGGAGAAGCCCCAAGGACGCTCTCAGCTACAAGAGAGAGAAGCCCATTATGGGGCGTGTGGTTATATGGTTTAGGACTTTTGGTTTTATGGATGAAAAATAATTTGAAATTGTTTGACCTTGAGTGCTTTCCCTTTATAACCCTTCACTTGACTTTGTCGATTATGAATTGAGTTTGTGCTGCAAGTTGCCATTTCCATACGTTGTCTAGTTTGTGTCCATGTCATTGATAATAGCACATAATTTTGGGAGGCTGATGACCACCAAGAGGATCGTGTTATAAAGGGGTAACTGGAAATTGGTTTTACACGGTCTGTGCGATTTTTTTTAATAGAGCTCATGCAATCTGCTCCCTGGCGAGAAAGATGTGCTATTCACTATTCAATATTTTATATATTTGATCTGTGTATATATTTGATTTCCGGTAATCTTTTTTGCCTTTTATTTTTGAAATTCATGTATGTTATGAAATCATTGCCGGAACTTTATTATGGATTCTGTTTTGAATTTTTGTCATGTTCATTGCATGCATCTGAGTTTACGCTATGTAGATTCTGAATATTAATAACTGCTTGCGCTTAATATGTTTTATTTCAAGGCTAACTTGCTCTTAAATTAAATCACACCTTCATTGCTTTTGCAGGTTGATGCAGATGCTGGACCGGCTCCAGTAGAAACTGTTGAACCTGGACGGATAGATGAGAAGCAGGATTAAGCCAGGGTAGTTACCCTGCCCTATGGTTTGATTGGACAGAAAAAGCATGATCCCAATTACATGGGTTGAGACTGTGTTCCTAACTCTTTATGTTTATTGCGAATAAAAAACAAAAACAAAAATGAATCTATATGGGGGCTTAGGCTTAGGTCGTTAAGGATATAATTTGGTATAAAGATGCTATGGTGAGCGTGTTGGTTGTAAGGATTGTTCCCATCTTTCAAATGGGCAATTATCATACTTTGTTTTGTCTTCTTTCTGTATTCTCATGACCTCAAATTCAAGAACTCATACTTAAGCTGGGAGCTCCAGTACCGTCCGATTCTCTCTCTCTCTCTCTCTCTCTCTGAGGCTCGCTCTGTGCCACTCCGATCCTCTCTTTCACCCTCGCTCTGTTTCTCTTCCTCTCGGTCTCTCACAGATGGAGCACTCAGGGAGGCTTTCTGTCTCTCTCACTCTCTTACTCTGATACCATATTTGAGATATACGAGATATTAATTCTCACTGTTATGTCATTACTGAGAGAAAGGGGTATAATATATAGTTGCTGAAGGTTCAATCAAAGGGAACATAATCAGCGATTACATGATTAAAATTAATGTTTGATTTATTCTCTCTTAATTCTAGGCAACATCATAGGAAATAAATATGGAAAAGATCAAATTTGATTTTGATTTCTAATAAACACAAATGCATGTCAGTGGCATATAAGTTAATTGATTCGTTTGAAAATGCGGTAGAGAAGTACTTTTACATAAGTCGAGGTAAATATGTGGAGGAGATTATCTCATTTTGCGAAAAAACACCTAAACAAGCACAATTTAAATGTTAATAGTTTCAATTTGTGAGTGCACGTGATATTTCTCTGCGTGATCCCATGTGAGTGGGGATTGAGGCGGCGGGATCCCATGTTTGGTGGAATCATTTTCAATTTGGTTCCTTTCCACAGAACCCACGAATCCGTAACGCTGATCCCTTCTGCTCCACTTGTGAGCCGCCTTCACGTATCAGAGATCAAACTGTTTCCATTTGAATTTTCTCGCCGTCGCCATCCTTTCTTGTGTGTGTGTGAGGGAGGGACAAGCTTTTTGGTACAGTGGGACCTACTCACTCACAAAAGGAGTATTTTAAGAGCTTAAGCCAGAAATGCCAATTAGGAGGAGGTGTTCCTAACTCTGTTCAAACCAGCAACCACTCTTTCTAATCAATTCTTGTCTCTCATTTCATACTTGCCCTCCAAGTCACTGTACCGTAAAACTATGACCTGCGTTGACTTCATTCATCCCCTTGTATGCTATTATACCTAAAATATTCTTGCTGCCCAAGATGTAGCTGACACATTTCGGACAAGCTTCGCAAAAACCCTGGTGCTTCTTCCATGTACGTATTCACATGTCGCAGTGGGTTATTTGCACAAGGAAGATGTAAACATAACACTAGAATAATACATTAACACTTCATACTCAAAATTAACGTTGATTGAGACTGGCGGAGAGAAGTTTACTCATTGAAGCAAGGCTGTGTGTTCAATATTTGTAGATACTGGAGAGGATAAGAACTTGAAGAACCCTAAAACGTCTTCATATTTGGAGTGGTGAATGAGATTGTAAGGGTGAATGCCAATCAAACATGACTCTGACTAAAACGAGTGGTAACTTGTAAAGTATTATATATGTGTGGTATTTAATTATGTAAAGTATTATTAATTTAGTGCGTCCACTTGATTTCTACAATTCATTGGTTGCTTCCTTTGGTGGATAAGCACGAAGCCATCAAGCTCATGCACATGGGAATTTGAACTGAAAATAAAGTTGTTTTTTTTTCCTCCCATTTTCTTCAACCCTCAACTGTCTCTCTCCCAATTTTGTTCGCCTTTATTCCCCATGATAATGCCTTCTTTGTACATCACTCCCTTCAAACATGAATTAAATTCATTGCATGTATCCATCCAAAACCAATAACATTTATGTTAAGCAATTCAAAATCTTTAATTATTTTTTTCAACAAGGATCACTTTGTTCGCTGCAAACTTTTTTAATATGGAAAATGTTAGCAAATTGATATGTACTATGCCAAAAAAAATAACTTTGGGCCACACCAAACTAAGGGCCCGTTTGGTTTAAGGAAACGATGGGAAAGGAAATGAATAGAAATGGACATTTTTTTGACATGATATGTTTGGTATGCACTGGAATTGAAAACGATTTGATAAGAAAATTTTTGTTTGGCTGGGTTAAAATAGTGGTAAAGTAAGTAGAAAAATTATGTTAAATGATCATATTACCCTGTATAATTTTATATTTTTTCTATGAATACATTATATTTGGTATTTTAGATGTAAATGTGTTTTTAACATTTTCCTTCATTCAATGGAAATGGCCTTCCCACTATTTTTTGTGGGAAGAGATCTTCCCACACATGAAGAAAAATGGCTTCTAGCGGGAATTCATTTTTCATACCTAAGTGGCAACCAAACGGTTGAAAACAATGAAAAATCTGAATTTTCCCTTTTCATTTCTCAATTTTTCTTGAACCAAACTGGTCCTAAGGCAAGGTATGCAAGGCCATATGTGGATATGATCCCACGATAGGTCTAACGGTAAGGCGTCAAAGGGACACATGGAAGCTTCTCAACAGGTCAGATCCGTCTTCCTCATCCCCCGGATTTTGAGCTTGACGATTAGATCCGCAGATCTAGCTTCTGATTCCTATATTTTCAAAAACAGTCAAACGGGATGGATGTGCGGAAGACATATATCTCCTATTTAGTTCTGCTTTATCATGCATTATAGACACGGGGGCATTCTACACATTATTATTGCTTTCACTGGTATTCGGCAACTCTCACATCCCTCTCACATCCCAGTTCATTCAAACATTGTTGTACTTTACAGTTTCATCAATATAATTTCCATTAATCATCCTACATTCACCTCAGCAGTACATATTTTCCCGTTGTTAGCGACCCAAAATATCTTTTCAAATTATTTTTTTACTAAAATTTGCTCAATGACTTTATTGACGGAATTCTAGATTTCTACAATATTTGAACCCTCATGAAAAAAAAATTAAACTTTATATTCTAAGTTTAACTATTAAGCATGTGACACTATATGAAAATTTCCCTCTCTGGTGGGACATGTTAATAAAGATGTGTCCATCCAGATTTTTGTCAACACAACACGTGTAAAATGATCGACCCCCAAGATGTAACGCCAAAAAGAAGATATAGACACACGCATATCTTGTTTTTTTAAAAAAGCTGTGATCTCTCTTTCTCTCCATGTATGGATAAAGTTTAAATGCTATAATTTAAAAAACTAGATTAACTTTAAGAATTTTTTTATAAAGAACTATCAAAATAAAAGGGATCAATTTATTGTTCAATTTTTTGGCGAGTACGCAGATATTATGGTATTCTCCTATAGGGTAAAGTAGTAAATATTAAATATTGATCTCATTTCTCATCTACACCCAACATCCTAATATTTTTTAGTGTAATTTTACCCCTCATTTTTTTAATTTGGTGAGATTTCATCTCTCTTTCTAACTTTTAGTCAATTTTTTAGTAAAAATTAATATTTTAGTCCTCAATTTTTAGCTTACTTATAATTTAATCATTTAAACTATTTGATGAAATCAAACTAATAAAAAAAAATAAGCTTTTAAGCCTTCTCAACAATTTTTATGAGGATTCTAGAAATTACGTCTATTTATAATAATTCATTTATTTTTAGTCAAAAAGGATACATACTATTTTAGGATTAGTTTAGGGTCAGAAGAATGAAAATCTTTCACTGTATCAGAGTTTTATCGAAACAACTTCTATGGCTAAATTTTTTATGAGGATTCCAAAAGTCAAATTAGTTTTTCAAAATTCATCCATTTCAAAACAGAAATGTCACATCTTATTTTATGGCTAGTTTGAGGTCAGAAAATCATGATTCATGAGGGTTTTAGAAATCAAATTTATTTACAATAAACTTTGATGAATATTGTAAATGAACTTAAATTATTGTAAACCTTTATGGCTTAGTCTTTCCAACTCAAGATGAATGAATTATTATAAATAAATTTTATTTCCCCGTGAAAAATTGTTGAGGGACTTGAAAATTATTTTTTATTAGTTTGATTTTATAAAATAGTTTAAGAGTCCCGATTATAAGTTAAAAGTTAAAGATTAAAATATTAATTTTTTCATAAAAGGATTGGTTAAAAGTTAGGGGAATGATGAAATTGCATCAAATTAAAAACATGCCGAAAAAATTAAACAAAAAAATTAGCATACTAAATATATCTGAAAAAATAAAATTAAAGTTATATTTGTTACTTTACATTTCTTTTGTATTGAACAATGTGTGTGTATATAAAAGTGTTCATGGTTGGACGTAAGGAACAGAATCGGGACAAGGTGTATGACGTCATGGGATGAGGTGAGCATTACGGAAAACGAGAGGAGGAGTTACTGTTACGCTGTCCACCCTCACTCACATCTTGTGGTTGCAATGGCACTCCATATTTTTATTTTTTAAATACGTTTCAACATAATTCTTATACCTCCCGTTAATTTCCATCCGCACATACATACAGGATCATGGTGTAAGATTGGGAATCCATTTTAAAAATATTTTTACGTTAGTGGAAGTAAATATGTGAGAGAAATTTTACCTCAACTTATATGTAATGTAAAAAATAAAGAGGAAAAAAAGCTTCTTCAAACACACATATCATTGTCTAACCCCTCTTTCTCGGAATCTATATGAATTGGTGTATACCATCCCCGGATTCTTTCATTGCTAAAGATTCTAATTCTAGTTGCACCCCTCAGGCCCCCACGACCGCCCCCAATTTTTTTTAATTTAATCTCATTTAAAAAGCATAAATTATTGGTACGGACACCATCTCTGACTCACCTGCTGACTTCCCTTTATTTAATTTCTTAAATCTCATATCCCCCAACACCTCCAAATTGAACATGTAACATAATATTATGTATTTAAAAATTCGTTAGAAGAGTAATTTTATGTAAGTTAAAGTAAATATGTTATAAAGTATTATCTTAACTTATATATGCAGTATGGTTTCAACATTAAATCAAAACTAGTCAGGATGTCACAAGATTGATAAAATGGAATCTCCAAGTGGACCAAAGTATACAAGGGAATCAGAGGCCCCATCACCAACCACTCAAACATAAGCGACTGAGACATAAACCTCCGCGTCTCCCGTCTCTTCCCTCATCGCCTCTCTTTGCTCCCGCATTTTTTCTTTAAAAGAACATGTTTTACAATTGGATATTGTCTCAAATATCATTACAACCCAACCCAGAAGGAGGAGGGGGAGGGGGAGAAGCAGACCGAGAATCCTATGGGGATACTGTACGACAACGTAGTGATTATCAGGGAACCTGAGAAAGAAGGTGACCCAACCGTTATCACTGTGAATTGCCCTGACAAGACTGGTCTGGGCTGCGATTTGTGTCACATCATACTCTTCTTTGGACTAAACAGTGGGTGTGTTTGGATAGCCCGTTGAGAAAACGAATACAGATTCCGAGGTAGTTTATGTGAGAGTAATTTTATCTCGGTAAGCGCACCCGTTATGAAAACGGGCTTACCAAACACAGCTATTGTCAGGGGAGGTAACCCAGTTTTCATATTCCCATCAATTCTTACACTTTCTTTTCCTCGGCTCACACCCGACCGAGTTGCTTGGCTTCCGTTCTAATATAATTAAGAAGAACCGTGATTTTTCTTCCTTGTCTGGTCATAGCTCTGGATCTGAGAGTTAAGAGTTATGGTTATGTCCTGCTTGATGAGACTTTCGTAAAATAGAGAATCATTTATCGGTATTTCTTTTCTTTTGGGATTTGACCCTGTTAAGTTTCTTTATACATGTCCGGCTAACTCTCTTTTGTTTATTTTGATGCAATGAAGACGTGTCAACCGATGGAAGATGGTGCTACATAGTTTTCTGGGTGGTCGGGAAGCCAGAAACGAGGTGGAAATTGTTATTAAATAGGTTAATTGCTGCGTGCCCAACTTGTTCTTCTGCTTCTGGAATTTCTTACTACCTCTCTGAATTGCAACCTCCCAAGCCTCCAGACGTCTTCCTATTAAAGTTCTGCTGCTATGACCTTAAAGGCATTTTACATGGTAATTTTATAAACTTTCTTTGCGAACCAAAGTTTTGAACTATCCAGATTCTTGGTTGCTATCTCGCTGATTGTGACTATTATTGACTTCTCCAAGACGATTTCCTTCTTAGCAGTTGATTTCTCACCGTTTCTTTTCTTTCCACTTCTGGAGAAATCTGAACGTTTTCCTATTTCCTCACCGTTTATTGTTCAGGGAATAGGGACGCACACAAACACACAGCCTAAATATGCAGAACTTTCCGAGATATGCCGGTGATGAATTGTTCGGTTTCCATCATATCATTATTGTCTGGTCATATGATTGTTACACACAAATAATCGAATTTCTTTATTACTACGACAGATGTGACAGAGGTTCTCTGTGAGCTAGAGCTTACCATAAAGAAAGTGAAGGTATCTACCACACCGGATGGAAAAGTGATGGATCTGTTTTTCATCACTGATACCAGGTAGGAACCGCCTTAAATATCCTTTAGTTGTTTCTTCATTAGACTGTAAGCGTCGTTTTGATTCACTGATACTGTATTTACTTATTTAAGATACAAAAACCAAAGCTCGGGTGGGACTAACGTGTTAGCAGAGTTTAGACACTCAAATGGAAACTATCTCAGCAGATATAGAATGTGATTCATTATGAGAATTTGAAGCTAATTAGCTGATATATAAAAGGTTTATTGGATGAGAGCCTTCTACAGCTTTTTAATGTTGTTCTATACTTGGCCTTGTTACTATATCAGAGAGCTCTTGCACACAAAAACGAGGAGGGAAGACACAATTGGACAGTTGAGAGCTATTATGGAGGATGTTGTAGTCAGTATTGATATTGAATTGGTTGGCCCAGAAATAACCACTTGCTCTCAGCAAGCATCTTCATTCCTTCCAACTGAGATCACAGAATATCTTGACTTGGAATTGTCTGATTCAGTTCGAGGTGCAACCCTCGCATCCGAGTGTGTTTCCATCACTATGGACAACCTGCTGAGCCCTTCTCACACGCTTGTTCAAATTATTTGCAAAGATCACAAAGGGCTTCTTTATGACATCATGAGAACTCTCAAGGACTACAACATTCAGGTATGTTCTCGAAACATAATGGCGACTAAGTCTTCTCTGCATCATTTATATGTATAAAACCTAATGGTATGTGATTGTGGTTGAGGCAGATTTCTTATGGGAGG
>JANTPZ010000933.1:0-42220 GCA_025593235.1 Vachellia pachyceras | reverse complement strand
ACTCTTTTTAGCCAAAACATGTGTACCATTTTTTATGTTGACTCTGTGTGCAACTAATTAAAAAGTTTTTTAATTGGATGATGGGTGCCTAGTTATTAAGTCATAATGAATATAGATATAACTGGTAAAAATATTTCTAAGTCATAATGAACACCTGGTTAACCCAACCAGTGATACCTTAAACACGATGCCACAAGTTTCAATGAAAAAGTAAAGGAATCAGTTACTCCACGTTCTTACTTTTGATCCAGTTAACTAATCTGTATAGAATAAATAAACTAAATAATAAATTATTTCATTATAGACTATGTTATATGATCTTTTTGAAATACTTATATGTATAAGTAGATTATATATTATTTTATAAGTCAAACAAATATTTCAACAAAAGGATAAATATAGACACTTTAAAGTAATTTATTTATACTTTTTATTAATCTTCCTAAATTAGTCAACAAAGTCTTATATTAAATACATGAAGTAGTATTAAACTTTAAGGTGATAGCTATTTTTCTGAAGTACTTGCCCTTTAACCAAAAGTTAATGGTTAACATCAATGTTAGTAAGTCAAAGAGAGATATATATTGCAACAATTTCGACACTTGATTGGCAATAAAACTCCAATAATATTTTATGATACTATTGCTTCTTACGAAATAGTGTAGGGACAAAAATGCTCTTCGACCCCGTTAATTTTATTGACGAAGTAGAAGAAAGTGTGTATCTTAAAATATTTAGGCTAAAGTATACATATGGCTTTTTAAGTTCACGTTAAGTTTCAGTTTGGTCTTTTAAGTTTAAAATGTGCAATTTTAATCCTTTAGTATTAACACCATTAGTTTTACCTAACAGAAAAATGTAACTTAACAAATTTAAATGGTAATTTTGCAATTAAATACTGATAAAGTATTGTTAAATTTTAATATATAAAATAGGTATATTAAATAATCAATATTTAAATACATTTTAACATAATTTAATTACATAATGGTGATTAAATTAGCATTTTATATTAAGTAAAACTAACAGTGTTAACGATAAGAGACTAAAAGTATATTTGCTAAACTTAAAAGATGAAATTGAAATTTAATGTAAACTTAAAGAATTAAATGTATACTTTAAACTATAATTTAACATGAACCGAAACCACGTGCATGGTTAAAAAAAATGTGCGAAACACACACGCACCCCATTAGATAATAATAATAATAATAATAATAATAATAATAATAATAAATAACTTAAAACTGTAGGAAGATTCCCATATTCTAGAAAAGTTGAAATGGGCTATTTTTTCCTTTATATTAAAGCATTCTTTGATGACGTGTTAGGCATATGGGTACTCAACAATATCTGAATTTATTATATTGTAAATACAATAACAGCTGGGAAATTACACAGGTTCTTAAGTAAGAGAAACTAATTCTGTCTGATATTGAAAAATCTCTAAATTATTGTCAACCTCCGAAAGATTTGTTAGCGATTTTTTGGAATTGTGAAAATACGAGTTTATCCTTACTATTAACAATTGCAATCTCTCATTCTCAAATTCCTTGTAACTTCAAAATAATCATCCCAAAATCTTACTTCAAAAAGTATCAATTTTTTCTCATATAATTCCCGATCTTTATCTAATTCTGTTCTATGAACTACTAAGTAATTGTTGGAAATATCTGGATAATGGGCAAAAAGCATGTGGCCCTAATTTCTCCTCACGAAGCTTTTTAATTTCCATTTGAAATCAGGCTCAACATCGATTGTCATTGTTGACCAAACACTTAAATAATTGACTTCTTGATCGTCAAACAAAAATAAATAAATAAATAAATAAATAAATAAAGATACGATCTTATCCCACAAAAAATGAAATAAATGCTTAATTAGAACTAGGACTATCAAATAATTAGTGCTTAAATGCAAAGAGATGATTGCTTCTCACAAACCTGTGTGGAAACGTTCGTCATGATCAACTAGGGCAAACTCACAAATCTTTCCTGGGGAAGCAATCAAACTCCTGTTTTCGTTTCATATATATATATATGTGTGTGTGTAAACTCAGCCTAATCAAATTATTAATAACCACTCGATATCTGTGTTTGTGTTGTTGGTTGAATTGGTGAGAAGCATGGGGATAAAAAATGACTGGTTGATTTCTCTGTGAACCAACTCAAGGGAAAAGATTGTGATGGGACAATGAAATACAGCAATGATGAAAACATAAAATAAAATAATATAGTTATTATTAATGTTTTCTTTGAGCTAATAATTACACACTTCATGAATTACAACATATTTATTTGCTTAACACCAATAGATTTTCTAAATTTACATTAAAACCCAATAAATTTATATTGAATCTGTCGAACTACATGATTCTAAAGGCCTCAGTAACAATCTTTTTCATATATACGATACTTGAATATAGACAGTAAACTTTTGTTGGGATCAAAGTGTTTTAACTTTACTCTAAACCTTGTGTAACAGCCGAAAAGTTTGAAAAGAGATGTACATTACATCTTTCAAAGCATAGTTGTTACAAACGTTTTTTTATGAAAAACTTCATTATTAAAATTATACTTTAACTGTTATTAAAAATGTAAAAAAAGAACCCTAAATTATTTAGAAGTTTTTTAAAACTCAGCTCTTTAGGTACTGAATGAGTCATTAATGGTTCGTTTTTATGTTAAGCTTCCCTAAAGAGGTGACCCTAGAGTAAGGTGAGACTTTTGGTGTTAGAGTCAAGTTTGCCCTCAATATAGATTTTAACCTAACATTTTTCCCTCAGTAATTTTTTCTTGCAATAGGGCTTCATTTCCCCTTTTTTCTCCTCATTATATGAGATTTGAGACTTGAGAGTTGTTTCATAAGTCATTTTGCAATTCAAATTGATTGCTAGCTATAAACACTTCATCCTTATTAACAATAATGCGTGTGTGTTTGGGAATTCATTGAGAGAATGATTTCACACAAATTGATGTAAGTATGTAAGAGGAGTTTTATCTCAGTTTACACAAACGTGATTCTCAACGTAATTGCCAAACATGCACAATGTAAAGTTCCAATCCTTAATGACAAATATGGATATTTGGTCTTTGGTCCTCACTAGCTGGCTATCACATCAATTATTAATGTCAAGATGCAATGAATTTCAAGATAGACCCAATTTGTTATGCTAGCTTCTATTTATCCATTATCTTGAGTCAGAGGAAGCAGTGTGCCGTACTTCATAAGTCATAAAAATGCAGGAAATTCGGGTCTTATTTTTATTATGGTTGGATTCAGTAGCATTTTTTAATTAAATATTAGCGCAATATGTCGAAAATAATTATACATGTGAAATAATACTTAAATGTTATTAGAATCAATATGTCGCAATATGTGATCCTTGTTTAATTTGTCATTTTGCCATATCGTTATTGCCTTTGTGCAGATGACTGAAGATCCACTAAAGGAGATTCATAATGAAATAAAAGAAGATCCTAAGTTGAAGAAACCATAGGAGTAAGAACACCTATGAGGAGGGAATTTAAAGGAACCTGGAGTAAGAAGCCTAAAGGTCAAACAAATAATGTTTTTGACTTGCAAAGAAAGTAGAAATTTGGTAAAAGTTAACATGGCCATGGTTGTGCCTAGGAGATCCAAAAACTTGCTGTAAAAGAAACTGGGCACGTAGCCAAGTATTGCAACCAGAAGGAGATGATATTCTTTAGAAACCCAAGAAACAGCTGAGTCCTACAAAGGCAACCAAACCAACTCAAAGTATGCATAAAATTTAGTAATAATCTCTTGAATATTGTGTTTGGCCTGCATGTGTTAGTTGTTCTATATTCTAAGAATATATTGAGGTTTTTAGTGTTATATATGTAGGATTGTAATTATGTGATCTACTTGCCATGATTGTAGAACCGATGAGTTGCATATCCAAATATTTGACCCCCGAAGAGCATCCCAAACGTTTCTAACATTCCGATCCTGCTAATCATGGATTCTTTAGGTTTGTGGGGATCGAAGACAAGTTTTGAGAACCCAATTTTGGGGCTTTTCTAGAAATCCTTGTTCTAGTTATCAAAACTCCAAATTTATGTTACCTTATTAACAACATAACCTACTTAAGGAGTATGTTCGACTCCATCTCTAGTTTTAGCCTAGATCTCATAAATTAGGGCAACTTTGAGTAACTATGGGGAATTCTACTGGGCGTAAAATGGATTTAAAGTTCTTCTAGAGGGTTAAATTATTAATGTAGAATTATATTATTGTTACAAAAATAAAAGAATACGTACCCAAGAGATTGAAATAGAGAGATGGAGAAGATGAGAAAAGGTTGGAGGAGAGAATAAGAAGGAGCTCTCATTCACTTTATTCTAGGTACCGATACATTGTATATTACCTTTGTTTATAGGCTTCCAACCATTAAAGTATAAGCATAAGGCTACAAAGAAATAAATGTAAAAATAAGAGCATTAACCATAAGAAACCCCTCAAAAACCATTCATTGAGAGGTTATAGGTTTATGATATTAAACATTAGGAATCCTAAGAGTTTGAAGTTATAGACATTCATATGTAAAATGTTTACAACAGAATAGAGGTATTTTTTTAGTGATGAGAGGGCATTTCATCCCCCAGTATTCCGGATCCTTTCGGACCCAGACTAATCTGGGGTCGCCCCGGAGAGCGTCGGGACTTCCCAGGGTTCAAGCCCAAGACCTGGCAGGTACGCGGCGCCTTGCCTTCCCCTGGACAACCAGTCGGACCAGCCCCTGGGCGAGAATAAAGGTATTTAAATAGAGCGAAAGTGATGGCTTTGAACTATCATTACCATTGGGAAATTGATAATGAGCAACTGTGTTTAGATGTCGGTAATGAAAAGATAATTGGTTAGTACCTAACAAGCTAGAAAGAGCCTAAAAGGGGCTGAAATTACCCTTCCTAGTAGGGTTATTTCACTTTTGCAAGTGCAACAAGATATTTGTGATCTAACCAATAAGTCTCGAACATTTCTTGATGACCTACAAGAGTTGAAGAAAACAGTTTTTCAAAACGGAGAGACTGATTTAAACCTGGAGGGCGTTTCTATCACATTACATGAGATTAGTCAAGAAGCTATTACTTGACGATATGTCAATCCAACGAGAGTTTATTTATTTGGTTTAAGTCATCATTTTTCTATTTATTTTTTAATTTTCGCTCTCTTAAATAAGGCCAAGAACAAAGAGTCATTAATTAATGTTTTGGATGTCATTTAATCATTAATATCATATTAGGATTTATTTATTATTATCATGTAGTTAATCTTTTAATTTAAAAGGTGGGATATGACACAAATAAGGTGCAATTTAAGTTAATATTTTAATATATTATTATCATGTGGTTAATCTTTTAATTTAAGTTATGGTTACGGTTCAATTTAAGTAACAAAGCTTTTTGTCACAAGTATATGATACAATTAAGTTTTAAATGGTGTAAAAATATATGCAATCTTTTTAAAATTATATAATTTTAGCAACTTCATTAAATTGATGTAAGTATCCTTTACAAAGCTAGAGGGAGAACAAGTTGGTCTCAAAAAAAAAAAGATACAGATGTTTCGATCAATTTAACAAAGTTATTAAAATTGCATCATTTTTAAAAGACGTCTATTTTTGCACTATTCAAAAATAATTGTGCAAATGCTTCTAATGAAAAACTTTTTTTATTAAATTTATTTTAACCCTTTAACTTATCTCTACAATAAAGTTGAAGTGAACCAAGAGTCCTTTTTTTGTGAATTAAAAAGAGTGCAGTTTATTCCTTTTTAAATACTGCTCTTATGCAAGCCTGTTTTATCTTTTAATTTTATTTGATGTGAATTTTTTTCGTCCCTAATATACTTAATTTTAAAGGAAACCCGATTCAAATGTGATTGATTGAGAGGAGAGCCATCGAATAAAAACAAAATGTCTTATAGTTTAATTTATAGGACCACAAAGTTGGAGCATAAAAAGTAAAAGTAAAGCAAAATGCAAAATACTTTTGAACAATAGGGTCATCTGTCTTATTCGGCTGTCCAAGATAATATAAAAAGTAAATAAACTTACTAAAGCAACGCCTTTTCTTTCTTTTAATTGGGATTCTTTTTAAATCGCCCAATCAATTTCTAGACAAAGAAACAAAGGAAAAACATGTAAAAGAAAGTTGTTACTTTGAACTGGGATTGTTGAGGCACAAGGGGCAAATTAATTAATTATATCATTATTCAAAGATTCTCAAATAGATCTACGTTAAAATTAAATTGAATTTCCAATATTATACCATTATTGTTTGTGAATATGAATATATGTATGTACATTAGGGGTGAGCATATGACCCACTACCTGTGAGAACAAACCCCATTTGTATCCATCCAGATACAAATGGAACCTGTATTGTTACGGACAGGTCCAAAATGGGTGGGTTAGGTTCATTATGGGGCAGGGAACGGGTTCAAACATGAGGTGTCTGTGCCTGCCCGTTAGCCCTTCGACGTGCTCACTTAGTCACTCTGTCTGTCTCGTCTCACTCTGTCTCAGATTCTCAGTGTCTATCAGAGTTTAATTTGTTCTCCCTCAAGTAGCTAGTCTTTTGAGCCGATGCATTTGCAGCTGCATTTACCCTTTGGATCTTCGCAATTGATCTAGACCAGACTTTTTTTCATCTGCTGTAGATAGTCTTTTCCTTTTAGAGCTTCTAATTATGAATGAATTATTTTATAATGAATGAATTGTCAAGAGCTTGGGCCGATGAATTGAATGAATTGTCAAGATGTTTGATTTCATTTAAATACAATGTGTTGAACTGATGATAGGTTTGTTGGTTGCATCGGTCTCTACAATATCTTCAGAATCATCTTTCAGTACTAGGATCGAGTACTTGATACTTTGAAGAGCTCTTTATCTTCAATGTTGGCTGGGGCACTCATATGTGCACAAAATTAGCTTTACAAGAAACCACACAGAACCAATGATTTTGATGTTGATAATTTTGATGAGACTGCAAACATCATTATGGGTATTTTATTTCCTATTACATTGCTATTTTCTAAAATTTCATTGTTTCATTACTTTCCTATTACATGTTTTTAAAATCAAATTTGATTGTTTTACAGAGGAAGATAATGCAACAAAGGCTTCAATTGAATCTAAAGATGATGTTCAAGATCTAGCATGAAGGGGCTTCAATTGACTCTTTAAAATGCTGATGTAATGTTTGGATAATTGATTAGCCTAATGCTAGATTAGTATTTCATGTTTGGATATCTTCAGGTTAATGTTTGGATATTTTCATGTTTTCTGTAACTCTAGATTAATGTTTGGATGTCTTTTAGGTTTGTTGTAATGCTATATTAGTATTTCATGTTTGGATTATTTAAAATGCTGCTTAGATGATGTAATTTCAGGTTTGCTGGTGATGGGAAAATAAATAGAGCGTTTGTATAGGGTCAAAACGAGCTCGACCATCGATTGCCCCACGGGTAACCCTGTCTACACGTGGAACCCCTCCAGGGCGGGCCCCAAGTTGCCCCATGGGGCAGCCCCGTCGTCCAATTGCTGGCCTAATGTAGGTGATAAAGATGACATATATTTGATTGATTTATGTAAATTAAGATACAAAAGATATATCAGGGAAAAAAATGTCTCATAAAAAGTATGGTTGACCAGCTTTTGTCGTTGTTTCTTATTCAAGCAGAATTCCAAAACTTGATTGTTGTCACGCTTGATTACACTATTTCTCATTTAAAAAAAACAAAAAAGAATTGATGGATACGTTAGTGATAAGAAAGCATGAAAAATATCAAGTTGTTATTTTGTGTCAATAGGTCATGTGTGGTATGGTATATTGAAACTTTTGAATAAGAGTTAATACAATGTTTGATTCTTATAATTTCATTTTGATTTGTTCTCTATAGTTTCAACATAAGTTTCGATTCCTCAAGTAGCAGATGGTAGAGGATCTCACTTCATTAGATAGTAATGAAGAAGAAGATTCGATTATTGGATACATGACACAATGAAAAAGATTGCCAAGAAGAAGGCTACCAGAAATCATCTGCTGTTGTATCCCAACAACACCTGATGGGTAAGAATCTTTTTGATTTTCTCTTCACCGAGTTAGATGCTTCTACCTCTTTGATTTTTCTCTAATCTACATGATGTATTTTTTTAAAAAAAATTCCTTATTTATAAATCTAATTTAAAAAAATGAAATGAATGACATATGGACTTGTTAATCAGCATAATTGATCAACTAGTAGCTTAACTTAACATGGATAATCGGCGAGGCAAAATTGCTTCAATTAAAAAACTTTTGTATACCCAATGCTTAAATGTGAATACTTATAGGGCAAAGTCACATCTTAATCCAAAATAAAAATGATATAGATGACACGTGGATATATCAACTCGTTGTATCTGATAAACTAAATGTCAAAAATAACTTCCATAACAGTTGGATGACATTGCTACAATTTGAAAACTTTCAGTATGATATTCCTCTTAAAAAAAGCTCAACAACATTGCTCTCATGTGACAACTTTCCGGATAAAATTAGATCTTAACTCTTATTAAAATGTAGGACCAACATTTTAAACGAAAATCAATTTGAGACTAAAGCCAAAATGATGGGAAACTACAAGAATCAAACATTATATTAACACTTTGAATAAGGAATCATCACAAGTAGGTCACAATCAAGGGATATTATATTTGATAGATCCCAATTATTTGTTAATTACTTCTAAGAACTTGTCAATTATAAATGAAAGTTGCTCACCGACAAATCCTTAGAATTTATTAGATATTATATATAGATACATACATACATACATACATATATATATATATATATTCCTTGCTTCGTAAACAATTATGATTCTTTCTTTGAATAAAAATGAATACCTCCGGAAACCATTACGAGGAATAATTTTCCATGTTTATTATTGTTTTTTTTAAGTAGATCTTAATATTGTTTTATATTGTTCAAGAAAATTTATCTCATTTATAAACTAGAGTTTAGTTAATTTCTTTTTTATAAACTACCTAGTTTATTTCTTATGTAGTAAATGAATTCAATATCTTATGTTTTTCTTAATTGCTTTGGAGAAAAATGATATTTAAGGAACCTCAAAAAATATGAATTTCAGTTAAGGATCTTACATTTCTTTTGAGATTTTAAAATAAAATATTATCCTTATCTGGAATTGAATTTTTGGAGTCAATTCCATATTTTCAGTACTAATCTTCCATACACTCATCCTTACTATTCACACTACTCAATTTTTTTGAATTTTTTCAATAGTCATTTTAAATGTCTTTAATACTCATCTTCAATATTTAATACTCAAAAAATTAAAGTTAATTGTTAAAGGGATTAAGTTACATTTAGTACCCTAAAGCAATTTCTCAGTATTACTATAATGTTACAGTAATTTTTATATAATTTTATTCATAAAGTATTTTCTTATTAACACTTATTAGCACAATCTAAAATAATTTTTTATGTAATTTTGCCCTTAAAGTTTTTTCTCAACTGCAATGAACACCACAAACTATTTTTTCCTTTTTCTCTTAATTTTTTCCTTCTTTATTTTTTTCTTGATATTAAAATTGCAGAGGAAAAATATTTTTTTAAACTTCTAGTTTCTCACACTTCGATTTCCATTTAAACAAAGGATCCAGTTCAGCAATTTACCCTTCCAATTTTGGGTCATTTTAGTCCCAATTATTAGCAGTAAAATGTTTTAAAATATTGGGTCACTTTAAAAGTCCTTAAAGTAGTAAAATGTTTTTCTTTTATTTTTTTCTTGAAGTTTTCCTTTGTAGAATAATCCCTAAGTTCTCCGTTTATTCCCTCCATCCAAACCATGTCTAAGGGTAAAATTGCACTCAAAGTTATTTGAGTGTTGAATGCTATTTAGAAATACTTTAAGGATAAACACTACCAAAAAAATGTCATTTATCGACGAAAAAATCAATCATTAAATGTCTATTTTCCATTAGAAAACTTTCATTTAGCGACGGAAAATATTAGCAACCCTCGTTTTAGCGATAGAAAATAACCATTTAGCGACGAATTTTCCTTTTCTAAATGATATTTTTCTGGTAGTAAAAAATGCAAAAAAAAAAAATTACTTTACAATATTGAATGCTACTAAGAAAATACTTTTAAGGGTAAAACTTCACTAAAAATCATTTTAAAATAATGAATGCTAATAAAAATATTTTAGTGTTTTGAATGAAAGTTAACACCCTTGTTGAAAACCTGGGGTTAGGTATTGGGGACATCTAAGGATTACTAGAAATATTTAAAAACTGATTTCTCAAATATGCTAATGATAAGTACCAAAAAATTTAAAAGATGAGTGTCGGAAATATGGAAGATGGTTATGGAAAAAATTAACTCAAAAATGTTTTAATTACAACCAAGGCCCATTATCATTTTTTTTAAATTTCAGACGTTATTAAATCAGACCAAGTGTTTTAATAAATTTATAGGAACCAAAAACTATAATTTGAAACTAAAAAACTAAAATCAAATTTTGATGAAATTATAACAACCAATAATAGTGTTAACTAACCCAAGACTCAATTTCAGACGCTATTATTTTTATTTTCTCCTCTTTAATTTTCTGGGCTTAGCTAGCTAGCTTAACTTCCTCTTTAATTTTACTCTCACATGTAATACAAATTTAACAATCATTTTGTTGAGAAAACAACCAAACTGGAATTTCTTGATTGGGCATTGCAAGGACAACAATAATTTAAGTTAAAATGGTAGGTTAGATCTGAGTCACAGGTTCTAGATAAGTGAAGGTTCTGCATACAGTCAAAGAGAACGTGGATCTTTTTTTGTTCTTATTGAGATAAAAGTATTATCATAACTACACTACTGGAAAAATGATATTTAACGACTGTATAAAAAAAATGACATTTAACAATGAAAAAATTCATTGCTAAATGGCTATTTTCTATTAGAAAATTTTTATTTAGCGACAGAAAATATTAGTGACCCTAATTTTAGATACAAAAAATAGCCATTTAACGGCGGATTTACCGCCGTTAAATGATATTTTTCTGGTAGTGCTATAATTAATACGCAGGATTGAAATTAAATTGAGCCAATTTTTTATATAATTATTTTTGTTTTTTCAAAATAATGATCTGAACCTTTTAGACCACGTACCTAATCATATCTCTGTATTCCTACTCGCAATGCAAAGTGGAACTAACGCGGAACCGTTGATTTAATAAAGTAATGACATATACTAATAGTTTTTTATTTTTTTTAATATTAGATATCTTTGGTGCATGATTTTTAATTTGAAAATTCTTTTTTATGACATATTATTAAAATTCTAAAAATGCAATATTTTTAAGAATATATGTAACACATACGAAATCTGTCATTTTCATTAAAGAAAATGGGAAGGTCGGAGTCCCCAAGAGAAGCGAAATGTTTTATAAACTGTAATGAAATATTTTTAGGGCTAGGACTATTGTTATTTGTGAGTCCTTGCAAAATTTATTTTTAAATTACTATTTTTTGTTGCTATAATTGACACTGTTAAGTTTTAAAATCAAAATTCGTTAAAAATGTAGGTATGAATACTAAAATTTATTAAAAAGATGTGGATATTTTTTTTTATTTTGATCAATATATGTTTAATTAATTTTGGTTTTAATCTCTATATTTAATGACATGTAGACATTAACGAAGCTATAGGAATAAAAAGTAAAAAGCACTATTTGAAAATACAAAGGATGAAAACCAAAATTCAATAAAACTGTAAAGATCAACAATGATATTAACCCTAAATTAAAACTTATAAATATTTAAGTTTCAAGAATTATTTATTAGTAATAGATGTAAATAATATATATTCCATATAAAATATAATCCAATCCATTTTTAAATATAATATTGATTTATTTGAGTACTAGCTGGAAAACCTCAATTCATTTTATCTTTTAAAATTATATTTTTTCAATAAACTCTCTTTATTAAAAGATACTTTAGGTAAATCAGCATATATTTTTTAAAAAATAAATTTAACTAATTTTTTAATTATAAATTAATTATGTAATTTAATATAAGATGGAAAGAAGAATGTGTGTGGGGGAAAAGAAAAGCTAGAGATGAAAAGCAATACAAGACGGTGCGTGCACAAACAGTTTTTTGACTTGACTAATGAAACGTTAATATCATCCTTTAGGAGTGGAGGAGTAACTGTATAAAGAAAAGCTAGCGACCTGCCACGCTTGAGTCGTGACGTTCAACGCAACACACGCATATACAAGATCTATGCAAGGGAAAATCACGTTTGATCATTAAAATATAATTTCGGTTGATTGTATAAATTAAAAAATAAATAAATCCATATATTTATCATTTTTAAATTAATTTTTTATTTATAAATTGATATATATAAATATAATAAATATTTTCATAGATATATATAATTTAAAGTAATTGATTTAGTTTTTTTAATATATAAAAAAGTCAATTGAGCTTCTATTAGTGGTTAGTGTAGTAAAGAAAATCGTGCTAACGAACTAAGCTTTGAGTTTTTTTGTCAAAGAGATACACTTATTTAATGTTAAATAATGTCTCAAATAAAATTGTCGGATTGTATCTATGCCTAGCAAAAATAAATGTGTTTTTCTTAAAATTTTATTTGTAATTTTTTACTTTGAAACTATATTTCAATGAAATATGAGCTAGTTAACTTTTTAAGAAATATTAAGTAAGCAAAAATAAATTAAATTAAATTAATTATACACATAAATAAATATTCTTAAGTAATTTATTTAACTTTTTTAATTAATCTTTCAAAAAGTTAAAAAATAACAATACTTTAAAACATTATATATTTAGAAGATAAGTTAAATTAATATTTTATATTTGGGATGAAAGTAGAGCTACCGGCTAATACCAACGTTTACGAGAGGAGGAAGTAAGGCGCTATCTAAAATTCGTAAATTATTGGGATTTGTATATCCTTTGGGGTTGTTTGATTACATTATCCATTTTTATACTCTTAAAGTAATTTCGTAGACTAACTTTTTTAGAACAAGTTTTAGAGATAAAAATTAAAAATACTTTTGAATTTTAAAAAGACATGAAATTGTGAATCAAAAGTGAAAGAATAATATATTTGACTAGCATTCTAGCATGATTATCATTAATATAAAATTATTATATTCTCCGTGTTATCTCTAATTTTATATAACAGAAAATTACAAATTATTGAAACGATATTCTTCTTTTTTTTTAAGAAAATAATTTTAAAAATTTAAAAAGAAACCAAATAGAATGTTTTACACTGTTGGTTAGAAAGGGCGAGGCATCAAACCATTTGAATTATAATATTTAGGTCTATGAGATCAAATTTTGGAATTCATCAGAGTCTATCTTTTAATAAATGTAGTGCAATCGTGCCTTCTTTTAGATTTTGTTTCAGATTTGATTCTCCTAACATCATTCCTTTTGAGCAATGCCAATTCCTAATCTCTAGATAAGTATTTACATACTACAATTAATTAATAATTAATTTTTCTTAAAAAAAGTTCTTAGTTGATATGGTAAGCAGTCTCACAAAGAGGAATGCATTGTTTTGAATCTTAATAAACACACTTATTGAAAGGGTTTTAACCTCGACGTCTCTCAACGGAAGGTGTTTCGTATTAAATGTAAATTAATTTGGGAATAGTTTGGATTACCTAGAAAAATGACAATAACATGTTACTCATATTTAGTACAAGTACAAATTGTTGAAATCATGCGAGGGTGGGACTAATAAGAAGGTTCTTGTGGACAGATAATTTATAAATATTGATTTAAAAGAATTGTCATTATAAAGCTGGTCATGACGAAAAATGAAGATTAATTTTTTTTTGAAATATTTTTAATTTTCCCCGTGAAACACTATTATTTTCCCGTGAATAACGATTGATGTGGTCATATGTTTGATATTAATGAAGTGATCATGTTCCATAACACATTGGTCGTTTTTATGTATAAACAAAGTCGTAATATGTGAGAAAAGATCAAAAGTCATTTTCTTTAAGATGTGAGAATCCAGACCTTTCTGCCCAACTTGGAATTGTATCGGACCCTCCCCTATCCCTTTCCCTCTCCCTCTCTCTACACTGTCTTTAAAGCTCCCACACAGTCATCTCCCCATGTTCGTCCCTAACTAAACTCTCTCTCTCTCTCTCTCTCTGAGTCGTACACAGCCACACAGACCATATAAAGCGCCACCAAAACATTCGCAAATTAGGAGGAGGAGGAGGAAGAAGACCAATCTAAGCTTAAAACCAACTAGTCATGGTCTGCTACTTAATCCCTTTACTCTCTCTCTCTCTCTCTCTCTCTCTCTCGCGTAAAGATGAAAACTTCACTTAATTGATTAAGCATTATTATTGGTTTGATCTATCTGCAGGAAGTAGAAGAACAACAATCAAACATATGGGATGGCTATGTGGATTGGAGAAACAAACCTGCTCTCAGAGGTCGCCATGGCGGCATGCTCGCCGCCTCCTTCGTTCTCGGTCTCTCTCTCTCTCTCTCTCTCACATCTCTTTATATATATATATATATATATTCTCAGTTTCATTCTTCGACTTTAAGCTTAACTTTGAAAAACTTCATATACTAATCGGGGCTCTGAAGTGAAGTTCAATTTTACATACGTTGTCTATCCTGCGTGTTTGTGATACACATAGTAGATCTTAATACATTGAGCCCAGCAAGACCAGAAACTGCGCGCGCGCGCACGCACCCATACTGTTCATAAAAAAACTATATTATAATTCATGTCTATGTAAACAGTACTGCTGTCATATCCTTTTTGGTTAATTAAGCTGTGCAAAACATACACTTCTAAGTATGATATTGTGTTGCAGTTTCATCATTATCGCCTGTTATTAATCATCAATACATGATATACATGCTTCTTAGTATAAGGTCCACACACACACACACACACCCACCTTCACACTATTCTGAGTCTCTCTGTATGGATTCTGCTTATTGATGAATGTAATACAAAGCAGTCCAAGCTCATAATAAAATCATAAACAGTACCTAGCGTCATGAGTCCCGTAACGGGAAGTCTTTCGAAACAAGTTCTTTTATAGGTTTAAGGGGTTCTTCTTTCAAACAAGCTAGTCTCTCAGGACAAACCCTCCCTTCCTTCAGACTCACACTCATAGGCTGTGTCTTTGAGACGGGGCTTTTGATTGTTAGTCTATGACTTTATGTGTGTGTGTGTGTGTGTGTATGAGTATATACAGTAGATTGATGATGAATATAACACATACTAGCACAGGGGTGGAGGTGTTGGAGAATCTGGCATATCTAGCGAATGCGAGCAACTTGGTGATGTACATGAGGCACTGCATGCACTTCTCGCCGTCGCAATCAGCAAACAATGTCACCAACTTCATGGGAACTGCCTTCCTTCTTGCTCTCCTCGGAGGTTTCTTGTCTGATGCTTTCTTCACCTCCTATCACATCTTCCTCATCAGCGCCGTTCTTGAGTTCCTCGTAAGCTTCCCTTTTTAACCCACTCACTCTCTGTCTATATATATAGATATGATAAAGTCATTTTCAATATGTTTTACCTGGATTTCATTTGAACTAAGAAAAACTCTCAAGCCTCATTAATTTTGCGTTAAATTTTAACATATATGATATACCCATGAAAACAGCCTTATGAATAGCATTTTTATGTACTATTTTGATTGTCACTTAATTACTTCCCTGGTTCCAAATTATCAATATACTCAACCCAATTCTATATATAGAATAACTAGATAAGATATTTATTTCATTTATAAATATAATAACTCAATATTCTTTATTTTTTAAATTTATAATTTTTTAAAGTATCCATATTAATTACATATATTAAAAGGTCTAGGGATGGATAGCTTGAATGCATTTAATTAAAGATAATATTTTAGATAACTAATTTTTTTAATACCCATAATTTAATTATAAAACTTTTATATTAAGGATTGGAGAGAACATATGTGCGTTTATTCTTCTCATGCTTTTATATATTCATTGCTACTCGCACTTGTTGTGTTTCCCATGTTAAGAGGAAGAGAGAGAATTAAGGCTTTAATTTAGTGTTCGTGTGTGGGCACACACACGCACACATGGGGTTTGTTTAGAGCATGATATGCCTTTTTAGAAGAGGTACGTATGGCTTACAAGATCATGATGTGATAAAAGTTGATTAACTTGCAAAACTTAGCTATTAACTAACCTGTGGATGATATCGAACAACGGGACCAATCCCTATCATAGAATTTTAAAGTAGGCCCTGGCTCTACTGAACCTGAAGTAACTTAATTGAAACTTTTTTTTTGGAAAAAATAATTTAAAAAACTATAAATGAATATAGACAATTGTGTGTGTGTGTGTGGATATTTCAATTCACGAAGAATATTCATTGAGGTCCTGCAAATTAAAGAATGAAACAGTGCTTTGGACTTAGAATTCTTGTTTAGGTTCATAGGAGTAAAGTAAATATATATTTTAATATAAAAAGTTTAAATGCTCCTAAATAAATACAAGATGTGATTATATATCTTAAAACTAGTTGTTTAGATATTGATATCAAGGTGTTCGAATTTTAACAAGTAAATTTCTTTTCTATGTTTCATATTCAGCCTGTGTTTGGCAAAGCGTTAAGAAAAGTCAAACGCACATTCAACAGTATTTTTCAGTAAAACGAGATAATTTCCTTTACATATTTACCTTAGCTTGCGTAAAAGTACTTCTTTACCGCGTTCTCAAGCGAACATCTTAACACTTGAAGAGATTAACCATCATGAGATAAAGTTTTAAATTGAGACAAACCGATAATTCTGTGTTATATATAATTATTTTGATGAATTTAGTTGGATATATAGATGACAACATACACATATATATTCGTACATTCATTGTCAAATTTTTATAAATTTAAAATGATTACACACACACACACAGAAAATATTATCTCCAGAATAGTTTAATTACGTTGGAATTAATTAATACTATAGTAGATCAACTACTTTTTAGTAAATATTTACATGGGAACATGTTTATCACAAACTTGATTCCCAGGGGGACAGCTGTTACAAATGGCCGCAAGGGGAAGATAAAATAGTTGCGATAGAGAAAAAGTGGGATGTGCATATTCCTTCACTCATGCTAGTCCACATAATGTGCTACTGCCTTTAATTTATATATATATATATATATATATATATCTCTTATCCATCTAGCTAGGGTAATCCATTCACTTTAAATCTAATTTAGTCAATACTTCCTCTGATCCTAAAATGAATTCCTTATGCTTTGATCCTAAATGTAAAATATTACTAAACTCTACCCCCAAAATTTATAATTTTTTTTCCATATATTAAAGAGGTTTATGCCAATAGGCAATAAGCGTAGCTAGTTTCCAATAAAAATTATTGAAAGGGTAGTTTAAACAAATTAATATACTTTTTTTATAAATAAATAGTTTAAGCAATTTTTAATCTTTATAAATTGGTTATCTAACCCATGGTATTAAAATTGGAAAGAATAATATTTAATACTTCCTATATACTCCTTTTTTTTTTAAAAAAAAGTTCAGTGTGGGTTTTTTCTTAATATTGAATACGTTTTCACCAAATTTACCTTTAGTTAATTCTATTTTCTCTCATCCTTTTTTCTCATAACTATTTCTCTCTTACTTGTCTCCTTATTAATAAAAGTACACTTGGAAAAAAGTTTATTTCTTATATCTATTACTTTTAATTAATTTTAACCCATCTTTAAACTACGACGTTTAGTTAAAAGCATCTTTGGGGAGGAAGCATATAAATATGGAGGGAGGTTGATGTTCATGCCTTTTTAATTTAAGGTTCATGTGAAGTAATTATTATTTTTGGTGCTCCTTCCACAAATAGAAACTTCATTAAGCCTATCAATTTCATTTTCTTTGGGCCAAATATTAAAATATCATCCCTATTGCTCTGTACGTCATCATAAAACCACGTCTTAATTAAAACACTACTTATCCTAGTCATCTCCTTCAAATTAAGCTTATAATTGATTTCTTTTAATATTATAGGAGTATAAGATAGTTACTATAAGTAATTTTATTTATTTATGAATTGTTGATAATTAATTTAATGATACTTGTTTTAATTATATTTTTTTAAAATAGAATTATTTATATATCAATGTTATTTTAGTAAGGATAAATTTTAGAAAAAATTTGGGAAAAATCTGCCATAAAAAAATTTATTGTTGAAAAGGATTTAAAATTTTTTTATACATAGAAAGTATTAATACTCGACAAACTTTGTACATATAGAATATCGATGCTCTAATTTTGTAATTCATCATGTCATACACCACAAAAATATTATAATTGGTGATTTTTTTCTAATTTCTCCAAAATTTTATGTTATACAAATTACTCTTGTGGTCCTTAATGTGAAACACTTAATTAGGAAGTTAATATTAATCTTAAGTGAAAGATATATTTCTCATTTTTGTCAATTTTATTTCCAAGCTACCCCTATTGACCGATGCTCTCTCGAAGATAATCAAGAAAGAGACGGGGAATCAAGTAAGATAATTAGAGTGTTTTAGAAAGAATATAACTGATAAACTAATTTAACTGATATCCTTAATCAAATGAGGTTAATGCTTCATACATTTAATATTGCAGGGAGTACTATCCATATGACACTTTCATTTATATGATAATAAAATTAAATATTTCAAATTTCATGAATGTATAAGTCTATTTCCATTAACCAAACGACAATTAAATAGAACAATCATGTTACATTATTACATAGGTGCTTTTGAAAACAGAAGCCTCATGATCTCTAGGGCAAAATCGCACTCAGCTTCCGCAAATAAAGGAGGCAACGACAAGGACGTCGATGAACCGCTTGAATTATGTGGTTGTCGTTTTGACTGAGCATGTTCATGTCTACCTTGTGCTTGGGACACACCCACTACCATAAAAGCCAACATCTTATAGTGACGTTTCATGACCCGCTAGCTGGTTGATATTGAGTGGGATAAAAAGGGAAAATTAATCTTTCTATCCTTAAACTTTTGATCTAGCAGTTACTCAGTTTCTAAATTTTGACCAGTGTAACTCAGTCTTCATAGTTTTGACTCGGTTATAACTAAATCCCTATAGTTTTAATTTGGTCTCTAAACTTTGACCAACTGTAACTCAGCTTCTATAGTTTATTTTAACAATTTTATAATTTAAACCTATATTTTAAAAAATTAATCATATAATAAAATTCAGGGATTAAATTATAAAACAGTTAAAACTACAGGGATTGGGTTGAGTGAGTCAAAGTTTAGGAACTGAATTACAATTAAGTTAAAATTGTAGGGATTAAATTGCACAGACTTAAAGTTTAGGGATTCAATCACAATAGGGTTAAAATCATAGGAACCAAAATACTAATTTTCCTAACAAAAAAATTACTTAGGTTAATAATTATATATTCCCATTCACAAGTGCCAGGCCCAGTGCATGGGTCCATTTTTTGTGTGCATCATCCATTGGATATTTTATTGATTCAGGGAAAATAAAGTATACTGAGATATCAAGATTTTCAAACGATTCATTTCTTTTTTTTTTGTGTGGAAAATATTCTAAAATTCCTCTTTGGTATCACAAAACGTTTAATCATGTCGCTGTGGGTTTTCTTATAAGGTGTTTATAGTTTTACTCACTTTTTAATTAGATTTTATCACGAAATGTTTGAAATTGTAGGGAGTTAATTAAAAATTAAGTTAAACTACAAATCTAATAAAAAAAAAGGCTACAAGGACCATATTTAAATTAAGTGAAACTATAAGTACCCGATAAAAAATTACAAAAACCTGATAAATCAAAATCATATATAAGACTATTGGAATTCACTTATTACTTTTTCCATTTTTGCTTTATTTCAAAAGTTTTTTTTATGATTTAATTCATGACAACCCACAAATCCTGTATTCAGTTTCTTCTTTATCATTAATACTCTCTCCTACTTAAATCATCATCATCATCATCCTTGTGAGTTATTGGTTTAGAATTTTTCCCTTTCACAGTTATTTCTTACTTATACCACAAATGTAAATGTAAAATTGCCATGGCTTAAAAAATAACTCTATATCTAATATAAAATTGCCATACTTGAACATACTACTAAGATTTTTTCCGTTCATAAGCTACTTTTGTAATTTATAAAGACCTCTCAGGATCTGTACAGCTTATAGTTGATAGTAAAACATCATATAAATTGTACTGTTCATGACTCATGACTATAACATCTCATCTTTCGGACATTGGATGTAATTTTACGTGCAGGGGCTGAACATACTCACCATCCAAGCTCGGTCGCTGACGTTGAAGCCGCCGGAATGTGATCACCGGTGGAGCTCATCAATATGTCAGCAAGTAGGAGGAGGGAAAGCGGCCGTACTATTCACAGGACTCTATCTGGTGGCTCTTGGAGTTGGAGGGATAAAAGGGTCATTACCTTCACATGGAGCTGAGCAGTTCAATGAGAGCACGCCATCTGGCAGGAAGCAAATATCTACCTTCTTCAACTACTTCGTCTTCTGCTTGGCCTGTGGAGCCCTAATTGCAGTCACTTTCGTGGTTTGGGTTGAAGACAACAAAGGATGGGAATGGGGTTTTGCTATATCCACCATTAGTATCTTTGTTTCCATTCCTGTCTTCTTGGCTGGTTCTTCTTCCTATCGCATGAAGATCCCTTCTGGAAGTCCACTTACCACCATTTGTAAGGTACATAGAATCACCATTAAAACTTCTCAAGCTGAATCTTTGGTTTATATTAGATAAAATTGGTGAAAATTTTCCATTACAAAAATTTATTGCCCAAATGATCTGAGTCGTTGAGCGGTGCAACTCTCCTTTAGCTGTATGCAACATATCTTAAGCTATGTGTAAATACCATCTGTTTCTCACATAGTTGAAGATGAGTTGTACACAGCTGAAAAATCTCTCATTATAAATTCTTTCCCCCAAGAATTCAAGTTCTTCAACAAGTTCAATTCTTCTTCACTTGTGTGTAATATATATTAAGCTATGTGTGAATGTTGTCTGTTTTGCATATTTAAAAATATGTTACACACAAATGAAAAAAAGTTGTATCTTTAGGCCACAATTTTTGCAAAGGGGCAACTTTCTTGGCAATTTTCTCCTATGTTATTACTTTTTATGAGTTATATATGAATGGAAGGGATAGAATCTCAAGGAAAATTGCTAAAAGAAAATCTCCGATTACAATATTTATTGTCAAAAGTACTTAAAAACCTGGGCCTTAATGACTTAGATCATTGAGCAGGTGCAACTTATATTCAATAAGTGTAACTCTTCTTCAACTATATACAAATAGTTAAATATATGACAACTAAAGAAGAGTTGCACCCATTGAATTTAAGTTTTACACGGGTCTTTAAATGAATTATGGAAATCTTAGGATAATTAATTTTGTGATGATAAGGGAATTTTCAGCAACTTTCCTTTTATACTATTATGAAGGTGACTGAATCAAGCTAATATGAGTAATCCAATGGCCACCATAAAATTTGAAGAAATAGGAGTTTAGTAAAAGAAGGATTCAATAAGAGGTGGTAAGGGTGTGTTCCAATCATATGTTTGGTAATGTAACATATACATTGAACTGCACCGATCAAAGCACATTATTTTATTACTTTTTGTGAAGTGCAAATGGAAGTGGATGGATGGGATAGACTCTTATATTGAATCCAGCAGATTCTTTTGTTTGCCAAATCTCAACTTTTCTCTGTACCACTCTTATGTAGCACTATGTGTGTGTGTGTATCACCATCTCTGATCTTTATTGAGACTCAATTAACTAATTTAAAAAGATTAAGGAAATTAAATAAATTATTTGATTATGTAGCACCTATTGTAAGGTCTCTCTAAAATATTTATGTATATAATTAGATTATATATCAGTTTATAAGTAAGATAAATTGGATTGGAGAAAATTGATAAATATAAATATTTTAAAGTAATTTATTTAGTTTCATTAATCTTCCTAAATGAATCAATTAAGTCTTGCGGATATTTGTTGATTCTTATGTCTTGTGTCCATAGGTGATTCAAGAATAATTACAATTCTTGTCTGTTTTGAATGAGCAGGTTGTGGTTGCTGCTTCACTAAATAGCTGCATCAACAGAAATCCAAGCAGTGCAGCGGTGAATACGGTTTCAAGCCCATCAAATCCAAACACAAGTAGAGAAGAAGAAGAAACAGAGGAGGAAATAAAAGCAGTAATATTAACAACAGAAACACCATCATATTCCCTCAGAATCCTCAATAATGCAGTAACAAACAAGCCATTTCACCCATCACTAGAATGCACTGTGCAACAAGTGGAAGATGTCAAAATGGTAGTAAAAATGCTACCCATATTTGCTTGTACCATCATGCTCAATTGTTGCCTTGCTCAGCTCTCAACTTTCTCAGTCCAACAAGCAGCAACCATGAACACAAAACTAGGTTCCCTTAGGGTCCCTCCAGCTTCATTACCAGTTTTTCCAGTCCTCTGTATCATGATCCTAGCACCTATATATGACCACATCATAATCCCATTTGCTAGAAAAGCAACAAAAACAGAGATGGGTATTTCTCATCTCCAAAGAATTGGGATTGGATTGGTCCTCTCCACAATTGCCATGGCAGTGGCTGCTCTTGTTGAGGTGAAAAGGAAAAGGGTTGCAATAGAATCAGGGCTTTTCGATGAAACAACAAATAAGCCACTCCCAATTACATTCTTTTGGATTGCATTGCAGTATATGTTTCTGGGTTCTGCTGATCTCTTCTCTTTGGCTGGGTTGTTAGAGTTTTCCTTCACAGAAGCACCAATAAAGATGAGATCTTTGGCCACTTCTCTTTCTTGGGCTTCTTTGGCTATGGGTTATTACCTCAGTTCAGTGATTGTTTCAGTAGTGAATAGTGTCACAGGCATCTCAACCCATAAGCCATGGCTTTCGGGTGCCAACCTTAATCACCACCGCCTTGAAAGTTTCTATTGGCTCTTGTGTGTGTTAAATGGGTTGAACTTTGGGATTTACCTCCTTTGGGTTTCCAGGTACAAGTACAGAGCAAGTGGAAGCAGTGGATGAAGGAAGATAGAAGAATTAGTCAAATTAGTTTTTTACCACTTTGCTTTTTATGAGGCCATTTGATCAAAACAGTTTTATAGCATTCAGGGGCTGTGAATTCCCGCAACCGGGTTGATCGGCAATTTTCCTTTAATGCAGAGATATGTTAAATAAGTAAAGAAAGAACATATGGTAAAAAACAAGAAACAAAGTTGTGTTCATTGGAATCAAAATGGCGGTGTGATATTAATACTAATAGAGAATGGTTCTCAGATTCTCGTGTTCATCTTGTGTGCCGTTTCTTATCTGTAATCATATATAAATACTAAACTCTTAGTCATTTTATTTTAGATGTTTAAAATGAGTTTGGTCATTCTTGAACAAATGGAGATGTAGATCAGATGGTAGCGCTCTGGCTTAGCATGGGAAAGGTACAAGAATCACTACAAAAAATTGACTTTGGCTGCTAAAAGAGTCCCCGTCGTAGTGTTGTCGCTGAAATTATTGGCAGCAACAAAAATAAGTTACTGCTGAAAAGATGTTGCAGTCGAAGGGTATTATCGCCGCTGAAGGTTACACAATTTGCAACAAAACTTTCACAAATATTAAAAAAATAATAATTTACTCTGGTGACTACTAGTTCATCACCTGCCAGAGCTACACTATCAACGACTATCACCTTGTAAAATCCTTTTCTTAAAACGTCAAATAACGAAAATTCAATTTCAAAACCTTTGACTGTTCAATATTGAAGCCGTCATTGAGCGTTAGACCGCAGAGGTTCAAACCAAACGTAAACCATCGATAAATCAGTCGGTCAAAATAATTCAACAATCGATACATTAATCAGTCAAATAAGTCAGAGTATGCGTAATGAGCCATAACGTGGCAATATATAATAATACAACGTAATCCAAAAAGGAAGGAAACACTACTTTTATTGCAAGTAGTTCAAGCTTCCCGAGTCTTCCCTGAAGGACCAGTACGGGAACTACCACCTGGAAAATGTTAAAACAATAGGGTGAGACAAACGTCTCAGCAACCAGCAGTTCCATCTCATTGGGCATATGAGTAAGTGCACATGAGGTGTCAAGTGTGATAGTCATATTAAATAGAAAATGCATAACAAAAAGCCACTTAATCAAAGCATACATATTTATCAATTTATGACATCATAATCTCATGCTTATCTCATCATAAAGTTGTACGAAATCAATGCACAAGATTTATTTATTAGATCTCCCTTATTCCTCCCCAGCCTTATTTCCTCTGACTGAACCCATGGGCCTGTACTGTCCTGTGCAACTGGTAGTACAAATATCGAGCTCTCCGATCAAGTGATAGGACCTGCCAAAATCCATAGCGCACAAGAACGGACCATGGGTTCCCCCTCTACTAAATAGTGGGGTGTCATTGCCCTATCAAATATAATTGGGCCAAAGGACTAACCAACGTACAACTGGCAGCCCACCGCCTTATTTCCTTTTTTGTACAAGAAAATCACCCCCTTATTTCCTTTAAAATAATCTCCCATCAAAACAACATCCACTACTCCCTCTTAAATCACCCACTGATAATAATAAATCTATTCATATATCATGATCAATTTCACAAGTTCTTAAGGCAACATTTGAAATAAAACAATGCCATAAATATATATAAATAAATCACCTTTTATTTCATGATAAAAATAGGTCCCACAAGATAATTTCATTAACAATATAATTTTGTTATGCAACTCAAATATCAATGGCATTTTTTTTTCATAATACTAATTATTTAAAATCACTCACAGGTTACAAGCATGCACAAAGAGAGGAAAGTGGTTACCACTCGCCAAGCAATAAAATATTACCACAGGTAAATCCTCATCCCAACACCAAGACCCTAAAGACGGTCTAAATAATCCCAGAAGTAGAGCCTTAGACTGAAAACACCCCCTTTTCAGCTTTCGCTCTCTCCAGCACTCCTCTCCTTCTCTCTCCCTCTCCGACGGACGCTCTCCTCTCTTCTGGAACGTGTGTGGTGTGTGTGAGTGGAAAAATGATATGTGTGTGTGTGAGTAGTCTCTAGGGGTATTTATAATACCCCATAGCATCAGCTCCCTTTTCATCATTTTTTTAATTCAATCATCAAATCTCTCCTCTCACCACAATCCTACGCCACAAGCGCAACTTTTCTTTCTTTTTGATAAAAGCTACAACCTTCTCCATTGACTCATGCATAACACACATCCTTTGACCCTCTTTTTTGTTTTTTTTCTTCTTCTTTTTAAAGGCTGCTGAACCCAAACGCTGCACCATCTATTATTACTGCAGCGCGCAAGCCGTGCAGGTTGATGGGAACGTGACAACTCTCCCCACCTCAATAGGAATTTTGCCCTCAAAATTCGATCTAAAACGGGAGGAAAACACCCAAACCACAACACATCACCAAGATTTCATCCATAAGGACGTTCACAAGCAAAAATCATCATACATATATTAGCAAGACGCAATACAAGCATGCATATAAACACTAACATACCTAACCCAAAAAGAAGAGGGGAAATCACGCCGCATCCGCTCTTCCGTTTCCCACGTAGCATCCCTCGGCGACATGCCCTTCCAACAAACTTTCACCAGCTGAACGATCTTTCTCCTCAATTGCTTGTCCTTCACATCACAATCCTTTCTGGCTCTGCTTGATAAGTCATATTCTCTCTTAACTCAACTTCCTCTGGCTCAATGACATGAGACGGGTCCGGGTGATACTTCTTCAATTGAGATACATGAAACACGTTGTGAACCCTCGACAGGGACGGCGGTAAGGCGATTCGATAAGCAATTGGTTCGATTCTCTCCAAAATCTTGTACGGACCAATGAATCGGGGAGTTAATTTCTTCGCTCTAATAGATCTGCAAATACCAGTCACCGGTAAGACCTTAAGGAACACGTGGTCACCCACTTCAAATTCTAAAGGTCTACGCCGCCTATCCGCATAGCTCTTCTGTCTGCTCTGCGCTGTCAACAACTTTTGACGGATTATCTCTATCTTCTTTGTTGTTTCGTCAACTAAATCATGTTCGATTACAGTCCTCTCAATCAATTCTGTCCAACACAATGGTGATATGCACTTTCGGCCATACAACGCCTCAAAAGGAGCCATCTGAATGCTCGAATGGTAGCTGTTGTTGTAGGCAAACTCTGCTAGAGGTAAGTGACAATCCCAACTACCTGGAAGCTCAATAGCGTAAGCCCTCAGCATATCTTCGAGAGTCTGAATTGTCCTCTCAGTTTGACCACCTGTTTGTGGGTGATAAGACGTATTGTACTTTAACTTAGTCCCCATAGCCTTCTGCAGAGACTTCCAAAAGTCTGCCGTGAACCTTGGATCTCGATCCGAGATGATACTCTCTGGCATACTATGCAAACAGACGATCTCCTTTAATGTACAACTCAGCCAATCTCTGTAGGGAATAGTCCGCTCTGATCGGCAAAAAGTGAGCTAAAAAGTCAATCTATCAACAATCACCCAAATAGCATCACAACCATTAAGGACTGGCGGCAAACCCATGATGAAGTCCATAGAAATACTATCCCATTTCCATTTTGGGATATCAAGACTTTTGAGTAACCCAGTAGGTCTCTGATGTTCAATCTTGACCTTCTGACATGTCAAACATCTCAATACAAAGTCCGTCACATCCCTCTTCATGTTTGCCCACCAATATTATTGCTTTAAGTCATTATAAATCCTGGTAATTCCAGGATGTATAGTATATCTACTTTGATGGGCTTCTTCTAAAATAGTTCTTTTAATCTCCTCATCATCAGGAACACAAATCCTCTCCTTAAATCTTAAGATATCTGCATCACCCACTTCATAATCTTGAACATCTATTTGCTGTAACTCTTATCGAATTTGCCTTAAGCGATAATCTTTCATCTGGGCATCCCTGAGACTTCGGTAAAAACTGTAATCACCAAGCTTCGAATTCAAAGTAACAATTCTTTGACCTGGAAACACCCAAAAGTGCCTTAGTCCTTCCAAATAGTAGTGCTCATTCAAGCTCATGCAGAACACATGAATCGATTTCCGACTTAAGGCATTTGCTACAATGTTGGCCTTACCAGGATGATACTTTATCTCAAAATCATAATCCTTCAAAAATTCCATCCATCTACGCTGTCTGTTATTCAATTCATTCTAGTCAACCAAGTACTTTAAACTCTTGTGATCACTTAGAACTTCAAATTGAGATTTGTACAGGTAATGTCTCCAAATCTTCAATGCAAACACCATGGCGGTGAGTTCCAAGTTATGGGTCGGGTAGTTCTCTTCATGAGGTCTCAACTGCCTTGAGGCATATGCGACAACCTTGCCTTCTTACACCAACACACAGCCCAAACCCTTTAGGGAAGCATCTGTATACACCGTATACGATCGACGAGGATCAGGAAGGGTAAGCACAGGAGCTGTAGTCAGCTTTTCCTTCAACTCTTGAAAAGTAGCTTCACACCTTTCATTCCATATGAATGGCTGATCTTTCTTGGTTAACCTGGTCAAGGGTATCGCAATATGAGAGAATCCCTTTATGAATCTCCTGTAATATCCAGTTAATCCCACAAAACTTCTCACCTCCATTACCAAATTCGGAGTTCCCCATTTTAATACGGCATCCACTTTACTAGGATCAACGGCCACCCCTTCAGCGGACACCATGTGGCCTAAGAATTTCACTTCCCTGAGCTAAAAGTCACACTTACTTAGCTTATCATACAACTGATGATCCCTCAAAATACAGAGAGCAATATACAGGTGCTCATGATGCTCCTCTTCATTCTTAGAATAAATGAGGATATCATCAATGAAGACCACAATAAATTGATCCAAGTATGGCCTAAAAATTCGATTCATATAATCCATGAAAATAGCTGGAGCATTGGTCAACCCAAAAGGCGTGACCAAAAACTAATAATGCCCGTACCGAGTCTGAAAGGCTGTATTTGGAACATCCTCAGCCCTAACTCGAAGCTGATGGTATCCTGACCTCAAGTCAATCTTAGAAAACACTGCGGCTCCCATGAGCTGATATAACAAATAATCAATCTTAGGCAACGTGTATTTGTTCTTAATAGTTACTTTATTCAACTGTCTGTAGTCAATGCACAATCGCATACTTCCGTCCTTCTTTTTGACGAACAAAACTGGCAAACCCTAAGGAGAAACGCTCGGTCGAATGAAACCTTTCTCAAGTAACTCCTCCAACTATTTCTTTAGCTTCGCCAACTCTGATAGTGACATCCGATAAGGTGCCTTAGAAATCGGGGATGTCCTTGGTGCTAATTCAATAGAGAACTCCACTTCTCAATCCAGGGGCAATCCTGTTATCTCTCCTGTGAATACCTCAGGGAACTCATTCACCACTTTAATCTGATGAATCCTAACTTCCTTGTCGGCACTCATAGAGAAGAAGACCATGTAGGCATTCACCACTTTAATCTGATGAATCCTAACTTCCTTGTCGGCACTCACAGAGAAGAAGACCATGTAGGCTTCACAACCTCGTCGAACACACCTTTCCACTTGAACAACAGATGACAATAAGGGACCCAAAGCTACCTCCACAGATGCAATATTTAAGGGAAAATTCACTCTTTTCCCTTTACAATCGAGGTGAGCATTATTGGCTGATAACCAATCCATGCCAATAATCACATCAATACCCTTAAGAGGCAGACAAATCAAATCTATCTTTGAATCACAAATAGCATACTTAAGGGCAACATCCAAACAAGCACGACCAATCACAACAGAAGTTCCAACTGGAGTGTAAACTCTCAAATCATAAGGCAAAGCATAGACGTTCAAATTCAAACTTCAAGCACATTCTTCAGAGATAAAGGAATGCGTAGCACCAGAATCAAACAATACATGAACATCATAACCTTGAAGAGAAGTGGTACCTTGAATCATGTTTGGAGACGCTCTGGCCTCCTCTCGAGTCAACGCAAATACTCGGCCAGGTACCATCGAGCAACCACTTTGCTGAGTTTGTTGAGCCTCCGGGCAAAAACAAGCGATGTGCCCCAACTTATGGCACCGGTAACATTCCCAGCCCTTCCCCGCATGAATCTGGCTACAACTAGAACAATCCCTCTTTGCAATGGAAATGGTCGCCGAAGAGTCTCGATGGGAATTATGACTCTCAAAGGATTGACTTCGCTGAGCTTGAAATTTCCGCTGTGACCCTCTCTAATCAGAACGCCTTTACTAGTGTCATAGCCAGCCTCTTCATCATGCTACCTGATGGCCTAATGAAGTTTGAAGGCTTCCCTTGTCTTTGTTGCTGTTTAGCTGCCTCAGCCTCCCTAAGCCTTCTAGCTGCAATGGTCAACTTGACACAAGCTTCATCAAAACTCCCTATACCATGAAGAGCAAGGAATGGCTTCAATTCCGGTCTGACCCTTTCAAGAAGCTGGGTCGCCAACCATGCAGACCTTTCCTCTTTCCTCATATGTGACATATACAATACGTATTTGGAGAGGTCAATGAAGGTAGAGATGTAGTCATCCTCATGCATCTCCCCCAGCTTCAGCATATAAAACTCAGACTCATTTTCCAATCTCAGTACTGTAGGAAAGAAATGATCCAGGAACCTTTGCTTAAACTGCTCCCAAGTATAATGAGAATCATCTGACCCAGCAACGCTTGTCCACCATAGCTTGGCATTATCCTTCAGCAGACAAATGGCCACCCTAACCATCTGATAGGAATTAATATCCACCACCTTAAAGATGGTCTCTAGCCTATCAATCCACGGCTCTGGTTTGATGGTATCCTTCATGGCATCGAATGTCAGCGGTTTGTGCCTCAACACATCTTTTCAGACCCTGGATATCGAAACGTCTGGTAGACCCTACGTCGAGGAGCTTCCTCCCGTCTCTCCTCTCCTTTGACCCTCAAAGTGTCCCACACTCAGGGTGCCATAAACGTTATCCATTCGCATTTCCTCACTCCCGCCTTGCCGTATCTCTTCTTGAAGCTTCTGCATCCTCTCGTTAACTGCGTTCACCACTAATTCCTTCAACTGATGGAGAAGAGCAGCTTGGTCAAACCCTGGCTGATTGGGTTGACCATTACCTCCAGAGTCTAATTGCCTTAATCGGGTTTGCACCATTCTCCCCACCTAAGGATGCAACCCACCATAAAAGATGGTGCAGTGTTTGGGTTCAGCAGCCTTTAAAAAAAAGAAGAAAAAAAATGAAAAGAGGGTTAAAGGCTGTGTTATGTGTGAGTTAATGGAGAAGGTTTCAGCTTTTATCAAAAAGAAAGAAAAGCTGAGCTTGTGGCGCGGGATTGTGGTGAGAGGAGAGATTTGATGATTGAATTAAAAAAATGATGAAAGGGGAGCTGATGCTATGGGGTATTATAAATACCTCTATAGACTACTCACACACACATATCATTTTTCCACTCACACACACCACACACATTCCAGGAGAGAGGAGAGCGTCTGTCGGAGAGGGAGAGAGTAGGAGAGGAGTGCTGGAGAGAGAGAAAGCTGAAAAGCGGGTGTTTTTCAGTCTAAGGCTATACTTCTGGGATTATTTAGACCGTCTTTAGGGTCTTGGTGTTGGGGCGAGGATTTACCTGTGGTAATATTTTATTGCTTGATGAGAGGTAACCACTTTCCTCTCTTTGTGCATGCTTGTTACCTGTCTGTGAGTGATTTTAAATAATTAGTATTATGAAAAAAATGCCATTGATATTTGAGTTGCATAACAAAATTATATTGTTAATGAAATTGTTTTGTGGGACCTATTTTCATCATGAAATAAAAGGTGATTTATTTATATATATTTATGGCATTGTTTTATTTCAAATGTTGCCTTGAGAACTTGTGAAATTGATCATGATACATAAATAGGTTTATTATTATCAGTGGATGATCTAAGAGGGAGTGGTGGATGTTGTTTTGATGGGAGATTATTTTAGAGGAAATAAGGGGGTGATTTTCTTGTACAAAAAGAGGAAATAAGGTGGTGGGCTGTCAGGTGTACGTTGGTTAGTCCTTTGGCCCAATTATATTTATAGGGCAACGACACCCCACTATTTAGTAGAGGGGGAACCCATGGTCTGTTCTTGTGCGCTATGGATTTTGGCCGGTCTATATCACTTGATCGGAGAGCTCGATATTTGTACTACCAGTCACACGGGACAGTACTAGCCCATGGGTTCAGTCAGAGGAAATAAGGCTGGGGAGGAATAAGGGAGATCAGATAAATAAATCTTGTGCATTGATTTTGTACAACTTTATGATGAGATAAGCATGAGAATATGATGTCATAAATTGATAAATATGTATGCTTTGATTAAGTGCCTTTTTGTTATGCATTTTCTATTTAATATGACTATCCCACTTGACACCTCATGGGCACTTGCTCGTATGCCCAATGAGATGGAACTACTGGTTGTTGAGACGTTTGTCTCACCCTGTTGTTTTTAACATTTTTCCAGGTGGTAGTTCCCGTACTGGTCCTTCAGGGAAGACTCGGGAAACTTGAACTACTCTCAATTAAAGTAGTGCTTCCTTCCTTTTTGGATTACGTTGTATTGTTATATATTGCCACGTTAGGGCTCATTACGTATACTCTGACTTATTTGACTAATTAATGTATCGATTATTGAATTATTTTGACTGATTGATTTATCGATGATTTATATTCAGTTTGAACCTCTGCGGTCTAACGCTCAATGACGGTTTCAATATTAAATAGTCAAATGTTTTGAAATTGAATTTTCGTTATTTGACGTTTAAAAAAAATGATTTTACAAATTGGTATTTGAGCCAGGCCTCCAATCGGTGTGCCAGCGAGGACGCTGGGCCCCTATGGGTGGTGGATTGTAAAGTCCCACATCGGTTGGGAAGGAGAACGAAGCATGCCTTATAAGGGTGTGGATACCTTCCTCTCATGGACGCGTTTTATGGGTGGCTACGGCTACACCCAGAGGAACAAAACCCTGCTCTTGGCTACGGCTGCAAACAGAGACAATATCTGCGAGGGAGGGTGCTGGGCTGTCACACACCTCACCATCATTCTCTGCACATCACGTGTCGCAACATATATGCCACCTCACCTACGCCACATGTCGCCACCTGATAAATCTTAAAGTTTGCCTTCTCCAGCAATTGAACCTTCAAACCTTTGAGGGTGCGTGTAAACCTTTACTAGTTGAGTTGCAATGACTTTGCATACTTTAAATGCATATTTAAATATATATAATATTTTACTACATAATAAATGATAGATATTTATATATACGCACACATTTATGCATATATATTATTTATACATATATCTATATATACAATATCTAATATTATTAGAAACTAAAAGTAAATTGAATGTTAATTTTAATGAATGTGTTTATTATTTTATATAATTGCATTTTATTTTATATATAGCATATTATTGATTGAATAATAATTTTTATTCACTTATATATTTAATAATTTTATGATTGAATGATAATTTTTCAGTCACCGCTGAAAGTCCTACCTTTGGCAACAACTCAAGAAAGTTGGCGACGGAAAAGTCGCAGCTAAAAGTAGCCTTCAGCAGCAATAGAAAAAGTCATCACCTTTATCTAGGATAGAAAAGTTGCCACTGAAGGCTACTTTCAGCGGTGATTTTTTCTTTCATTGAAAGTCATTTTTTTGTAGTGATTAATACCATCATCTTCATCTTTTGTCTGTTATTTTAATTTTCTTCTTAATTTTCCAATTGGGCCGTTTCTTAATCGTAAGCCCAAAGTATAGGCCCGGTATTCTTTGCCTTTTATTGATTGGGCCATTCTTTGTACTAGACGTGCTTTGCATAAAAAAATGAATAAAACATCCAAAATTAACATAATAAAAAAGTTATTTTTAAGATCTTGGAATAATTAATTTTTTATGTTATAAATATTTACTTTAAATTATTAATTTTTTAATTTTGAAAAAAACAATTAGTTCTTATGCTTTTTACATGCGATTTGAATTTTCAACCTTGATACCATTCTTACATCCAGTAGACTAGTAGTTGCTTTTGTAACCATTAAATTGGTATCATTACACAATAAATAAATTATTGAAATATTAATAAATTTAATTATAAATAATTAATTCAATAAGTTTAATTGTGATAAATTTGAATCAATAAATAAAAAATTTGTATAAAAATAAATATATTATATTAGATAATTATGAGTTTCAAATGATGATTTCAATAAATTATATCTGTAGAAAGCTTGTAGTAACCATGCATAGTAATTCTTGTGGATTTTAAACCATATGCATACAACCCCACTTTAATAAATTTAACTTTTAAAATGTCACGGGTTATATGTAATTGACATAATGTTCATGGGAGTTTTATAAAATTATTGAGTTACATAGTATCAGTATGTCATGTAATATGCCATGCGCCTTCTATTGTGCTTGTTGGGACTCTCATTTAAAAACCTAGGTCTTGTCACAAAACCTTGGTTTTGTTCAAATACTCACATTTTTTTTAAAATTTCGGGCTTATGTCGCCCTATATTAAGTAAGGCGCCGTAGGCTAGACCTACGGTGCCCTATATTGGAAAATATGATTTGACCAAGAGGGGGTGAATTGGTCACTATTTAAAATTAAAATCACAGTGCACAGAATTAAAAACATGTCACCGAGAGAGCAGAGAGAGGTAGAAGATGAACACAAAAGATTTATTCTGGTTCGGTCCTCTTAACCTACGTTCAGTCCTCATAGCACCTGTGAGATTTCTCAATCCACTATCTGCAATAACAATAGGCTCCACAAGCCTTTACAACGGGAACTCACTCCCCCTTACACTTTTCACTAACACAGAGTATCGCTCACTCTGTTTTCTAACTTAAACTTAGCCGAACAAGCTCAAGTCCCAACCTTGAGTTTCTCTCAGATTTACAATGGATGTTGGCTAGGAATACTCTCTCAAAAGAGTAGATAGCAATTATTGAAGCACAGACAACAAAATGAATGATTTACAGAGAGTGTAATAAATGTCGTAAAGTATTCTCAATTTTCGTCTCTCATCTTTGTATTGAATGCTTGTGCTTTTATTGGTAAGGAGTAATGAAGTAGCTGTTAGACTCTATTAATAGCCGTTACTCCCATCACAACCAATCTACTTCGGCATTAATGAAGTTATTAATGCAGCTTGAATGAACGATGGTGAAGGTGATAGATGAACATTGAAAGCTTCACGTCTGAGAAAGAGTCTGTTTTTCATTCCTTATTTCATAAATCAAGCTTCAAGCATTTATAAGAGCAGTTAACATTCAAAAAGTCATTACACAAATAAGGAAAGTTCCTACAGAGATAGGTGAAGTGTGTCAGAAGCAAAGTTGTCAATAGAAGTAGTGCTCGAGCATAATGATTCAGTGCTTGAGTATTGCAATGTAAATCTCAAAGAAAAGTTCAATGCTATAACGCAATTCTGGAGCATAAGATGAAATTATTTGAAAATCATCTGGATACTTGAGTATTAAAACGTAGTGCTTGAGCATTGACAGTGCTTTATAAGACTACTCGAGTATTCTGTGCAAGTATTGAAGAGATGAATGTTTTGAAAACCTCAACACTCGAGCACAGTTCATGGTGCTTGAGATTGTGAGTGGTGGCACAGCTTGCTGGAGCATTGTTAGAAAGTATGAGTGAGTAGTGAAGCTTTGGGCTCGATACTCAAGCATTGGGTAACAGTGCTTGAGCATTAATACTGCTTCCAATCAATGCTGGCAGCATTTACTTGTAGCATAACATAAAAGTCTTCTATACTCGAGTACTGAAATCTAGTGCTCGAGCATTGGTTAGTAGCTCTTCACAACACTTATGAAAAACCTCAACACTTGAGCACTGAGTTATAGTGCTCGAACATTGGCTTTGCCTTTAACTATTTCTTGAAGTATTGACTGACAGCACTAGCGAAATCCTCAACACTCTAGCACTGTGTCCTAGTGCTCGAGCATTGGCTATGCTTTCAGCCAATGCTTGAAGTATTACATGACAGCACTGGCGAAAACCTCAACACTCGAGCACTGTTGATTGAGCTTTATTTCTTCAATACTTTCGCTTGAATTTCCAAAGCATTTAATGCAATTTTGGCCCAATCATGACCCTTATTGAGCTTAATCTGGAACTAGAGTTGTTGATTGTGATTAGCTTGATTTTGGGTGCATTTACCATGAAAAATGATAAATTTGCACTTAATTATAATCATAAGCAAGTGATACTTCAAATGTTTGCTATTTCATTTCAGGAACCCTAGCAAAAGACATTTGGAAGCAGCTCTGGAACATTTCGCCGCGGCCAAAGATCAAGCAAGGGAGCAAGAACTCTAGGGAGAGGTTCACCACGGTGAAACCTCAAGTTCGCCGCCGTGAATATTGCGTATCAACATTGGATCAGGCTCCAAATGGAAAGAATAACCGACCCATCTTCTTGGATCCAACCTAGAGGGGTTAAAACATGCCATTTAGGGTAAAAGTGGGAAGAAATGACAGAAAGGAGGCAGACACACACTCAGCCACACATTCTACACTCATCCTCTTCCATTTATCTCATTCCATTACTCTCTAAACCCTATCTTCACCTCATTTCATCCCCAATACCATCATGCACCTCCATTTGTCCATCCGGAGTCCTGAACTGCTTACTATGAGCAGCTGAGCATTTCCCTTCCTCTTGGAGATGAAGATGGCTTGAGCTCAAAGTGCTAAAAGGGAAGTGGTAGTTTTAATATGTGTTTATGTTATAGATTGCATAGTTTCTGAGTTAGGACTTGTGATTTGTACGTAAATACTTGGTCTCGGTCAAGCCAAACTTGGATTATTTGTGTATTGATTTTGCTTTGTGCTTAACTTGGTAGAGTGAAGTCTCATTTCTACTGATTTAATGAGATCTTTGTTGCCCTCTTTTATCTTCCTAGTTGTGCTTGATATTTGAGGCGATATTGCGTTGACTTGGATTTTTCACTTGGCAACTTCTTTACACACACTAAGTGTTTTTAAAGGGTTTCATGAAATGGAGTTCATTGCATGGAATTTTTGACCCAGCGAGTTGCTGGGGTTTACATTACAAAACTTAGTGCGAAACTACTGCTTCCCTTCATGTTTTGTGAACTATGATAGCCTAAACCATTTCCAAGAGGAAAACCATCATTGAACATCTTGTACACTTCAATTCTATTTTTATTGCTTTCCCAAAATCCCAAAAAGAAGCTTTATTTTGTAATTAGCTTTAAGTCCATATAATTTTGAATCAAAAATGGTTTTCACTTGCAAAGCGAACTTAACCACAAGCTAACTAACTAGTGGTGCACGAGGCTCTATAGAGAACGACCCTAGGGTTGCACCCTATAGTGCAATCCTTCGAAATCACAACTGTTTTAATCCATTTCCAAGGCCTAACAAGGACAAGTTTTATACTATCATCTGTGCCATAGTGGAGGATCAACTGTGTCTTAGTGCTTGAGCATTGGTTATGCTTTCAGCCAATGCTTGAGGTATTGCATTACATCACTATCTGATAGCTTTTGATTTTAGCCCGATGCTCGAGCATTGAGTATCAGTGCTCGAGCATTGGCAGTACTTGAGTGTTTTACTCGAGTACTAAGTAAAAGTATTGCTCAAAGTCATAAGTTTCAAAACACAACACTCGAGCATTAATTTCCAATGTTGGAGTATTGGCAATACTTTAATTTATTGTTCGAGCATTTGTAGAAAACATTAAGGTAAAACTTTGAAAAACTATCAGAGGCATGCCAAGCTTGAGAATTCAAGTTTCAAAAACATTTTATAACTTTATAACATAAAACATCAATTTTGTTATCATCAAAACAAGATATCAACACTAGTGATCCCCGACCCGAAGCAGACCTATGTGGTCTACAGTGATGCTAGCCGGCACGGATTGGTGTAATATCTGTATATTCCGATGAGTGGAGATAGAGGCTAAGTCGGTAAATTATGTGACGATCTAAGGCCATAGATAAGAAAAAAAAATAGAAAGGAAAATGCCTAAAGATAAGAAAGATGACTAAAGGGCAAAATGGTTATTTGACACAAATGACAAGGGTAAAACCGTCATTTTGATTAAAAGGCTCAGGGCACAAAATGTCATCATTGGAAAATGGGCCAGTGAACAGTAACAATGTTTTTGAAATTTTCAAGTTCACTAAAAAGGCCAATTTGAGTTATCTAAGGCTTAAGATTGGTTCAAAAGTAATCTAATAAGAGGACATATGGGGAAAATAGGAGGTGTTACACTTGGGATGTGTGCTCATGCAACATGGTTGAATACTAGCTTATGCAGCACGACAGTTAAAACCTCATGAAGAAAACTATCCCACACATGATTTAGAGCTAGCAGCGATAGTTTATGCTCTAAAGATATGGAGGCATTATTTATATGAATCAACCATCGAGCTGTATTTTAATCATAAGAGTCTCAAGTATTTACAAGATCAGAAAGAGCTGAACTTGAGACAGAGATGCTGGATGGAGTTGCTCAAATACTATAACTAACAGATGAAGTATCATCTGGGTAAAGCAAATGTAGTTGCCGATGCACTGAGCAGGAAAACAGCACATGTGGCTATGATGATGATGAAAGAGCAGAGGTTGATAGAGAATCTCCGCGATTGGGTAGTGTTGAACCTGTTGCATGTAGAGCCTGATAGATTCAGAATCACTCAGATCCTCAGTGATATTGAGGTAGAGATTAAGGAAGCTCAACAGGAGGATCAATATGCACAAAATATAGAGACTCAGATGAGTCAAGGGGGAGCTAAAGAATTTAGCAGAACCTCTGAGGGAATAGTAAAGTTTAAGAATAGATATTACATCCCTCGAAAGCCTGTTTTGAGGCAGAAGATACTAGATGAGGCTTATCAAAGTAGATACACTATCCATCCTGGAATGACGAAAATGTATATCATGAGCTGAAATGATTATTTTGGTGGCCTGGAATGAAACGAGACATTACAGAGTAGTGACTAGATGTCTCACTTGGCAGAAAGTGAAAATAGAGCATCAGAGGTCGCTAGGTATATTACAGAGTCAATCAATTCTATAATGGAAATGGGATAGTGTGACAATGGATTTTATAGTGGGATTGCCAGAGTCAGTAAAGCATAATGCTATAATAGTGGACATATTGACTAAGTCAGCGCATTTTCTTCCAACTCAAACAAATTGGCCGTTGACAAAATTAGCCGAGACGTACATTAAGGAGATAGTAAAGTTGCACGGGGTGCCAAAGAATATAATGCTCCGTTTGGTACGCAGGAACCAAAGGCTGAGAATTGGAAGTGGATGCGGAATCTGCGGGTTCCATGGTTTGGTACGTTGGAACTGGGTTCCCGGTGGAACCCAGTTCCAGCAAAAAGGGTGGAACTCGAGTCCAGCCTCAACCCCATGGAACCGAGTTCCAACCTTGTTTCCCTCCTTCATTGCCCATTTTACCCTCATCTTCTTCTCCATTGCAAGCGGTGGAGGTGGTGGAGAAAAATGGTACGACTCCGGCGACCTCATTCCCCTCCATTGCGACTCCGGCTACCTCCTACCTGATATGGCGTCAATGTCTCTGACTCGTCCTTCTCTTCTTGTTCTTCGACGCCGGCTCTCCTTGTTCTTCTTGTTTTTCGATGACACCGGCTTCAGATCTGAGGCTTCAGAATCTGATATGGCATCGTTGCTTCTCGATAAGTGGATGACGGACGGTGGTGACAACCAGCGGCGACGACCAGTGGCGATGAACAGGGGTGATGAATAGCGGCGACGAACAGCGGTGAGGAACAGTGGCGACAACAATGGCGAAACTATTTTGGGGGAGAAATTTTGTTTAAGGGCATATTAGTCTTTTTACATTATAAATACAAATAGTAAATTAAAATAATACCCAATTACTTTCGGCATACCAAACATACTTTTAATCTTATTTTGACTTTAGTTCCACTTCCAATTCCATCAAAATCAATTCCACGTACCAAACGGGGCATAATTTTGGACTGAGATCCCTGCTTTACGTCAAGATTCTGGAAGTCATTACAAGAAGCGTTGGGGACGAAGCTAAGTTTTAGAACAGCTTATCATCCACAGACAGATGAACAGTCAAAGAGAAGACGCTCAAAGATATGTTGAGAGCATGCGTTCTAGAACTAAAAGGAAGCTGGAGTGCATATTTGCCATTAGCTGAGTTCGCTTATAACAACAACTATCACTCCAGTATAGAGAATGCGCCTTATGAAGCACTATACGGATGAAAGTGCATATCTCCTTTATGTTAGACAGAGATGAAAGAAAGAGATATGTACGGTCCAAAGTTAGTAGATCGTACAACTACTCGAATAGAGATGATAAAGAAGAAGTTACAAGGAGCACAGAGTCGACAGAAAAGTTATGCAAATAAGAGAAGACGACCTTTAGAATTTGAAGTCGGGGATCATGTTTTTCTTCGCATATCTCCAACAACAGGAATAGGTCGATCTCTAAGGACGAAAAAGCTCAGATCCAAGTATATTGGGCCATTCCAAATTTTAGATAGAGTCGGTCCGGTGGCCTATCGGTTAGCATTGCCCCCAAATTTGAATTTGATTCATAATGTCTTCCATGTTTCCTAGCCAAAGGAATATAATCCTGACCCAGCACATGTTATAGAGTATGAAAACATATCATTGCAAGATAATCTGTTATGTGAAGTGAGACCATCTTGCATTATTGACCAGAAGGTAAAGCAGCTCCGGAACAAAAATATCCTAATGGCCAAAGTTTTATCGCAAGGGTCATCAGTGTTCCTGGGAAATGGAGGAAGACATGAAGAACATATATCCAAAGTTATTTTCTTAAGGTACGCAAATTTTGAGGACGAAATTTATTTTAAGGGGTAGAAATGTAATATCCATGTTTTTGCTGCTAACTGAAATAAAGGCTAATTCGGTAGTTATGAAATGAATTAGAACCCAGAGATAGTTAACACATAAAGAGAGGAACGTAATGGGCTGGAAAGCTCAAAGTCAAATTAGGCATAGCGGATGGAATTTTATAAGAACTCCAAAGTTAAGCGTGCTTGCCCTAGAGTAATTAAAGGAAGGGTGACCTTCTGGGAATGACCCAAATGTCATTTAACAAAAAGATTAAGGGTAATCTTGGCATTTTAAAAGATTAGTAAAAGTAAGGGCATTTTGGTAATTTAGAGAAAATGTAAGGGTATTTTGGTCATTTGACAAAGTCTAAGTTGACCAAAATATCAGAAAAATTTACAGATGCCCAATAGATAGAGCAGAACTCACTGATCAAAACGGTGTTCGTCAGATTTTTGAAATTCAGCTTAGATTTCCGTCTTCAGAATTTTGAAGGGCAAAAAGTTGAAAAACAATTATTTGAGGTATCAAGAGTTCTCAAAGATCAGAGACTAGAGTAGAGAAAAATAACATGAGTTTTATAGTATTTTATAAAATTATTGCCCAGAATATGATAAAGGTGATTTCCCTGAATGGAGGGAAAAAGATCCGAAAACCTAGAAATATAATTTTTTTTCAAAAATTAATTTCAGACAATCCGGAGGGCAAATTGAGGAAAGAAAAATGTTAGAGTATCAGTAGAAATTATAGTAATTTTTAATGCCCCAAAGCTAAATTGCCCGTTGGTAGTACGTTTTTCAGGGGTTTTGATAGGGTAAAATAACTCTGTTAAATTTGGACGTTTTCAAGGATATTTTCGAGATAAATATTTTGAGTAAGTAAAATATGGAGATTAAAAGAGAAATAAAATATCTCTAGAAAAGTAGAGAAAAATTTACCGGAATAAATTATGTTTACCGGTAGAAGTTGTAACTAGATGAGGTAACCGAATGGTAATCGGTTTAGTTAGTGTAACTAAGTTCTAACCCCCTAGTTGCACTCATTTGATGTCACTTTATGAAGACCAATAAGAGCTTAGCATTTGTGTATAGTGTTGGAAAGTTTATGGCCTTTAGATCAAGTTTTAAAATCAAGATCAAATCTTGGTCATTCATTCTTTTATGAGAGAATTATTAAACACAAAATTTCCTCTTCTTCCTCCCATATTTGCACGGTTTTTCGACAGCCAAGAGAGCTTAGAAGTGACGCCATTTTTAAGCACAACAAGGAAGAAAAGCTTGAAGAACTGACAAGGTAAGAGGACTTACCATCTAACCAAACACATATTCTTGATCCTTGCAACCTCTTATACCTTTCTAATGGTTTTAATTTTTGATTAAACCTCTCTTTTGCAAGATTGAAAGTTAGGGTTCTTGAGAGTGAAAGTGAGAAAGAGAGGGATTTAGAGCCATTAATTGGTTGCAAAACACTCTTTGCATGATAAGGAGTAATTTGGTGTATATATTGTGGTTGTTTGCTTGTTTTATGAATTTTTGGAAGCACCAAGATTAAGGGGAGGTGCTGTCCAAATTTCCATTTAAGGTAGAACAGTTGTATTCAAGCCAAACAATACAAGAAAAGTATAGATCAAGAATATGTGGTTATATATGTTAGAAGTTTGAAAAATCATGTTGTTGTGCTTATTGAGGATTTTCGGCCAAGTCTGGAAATTGGGGAAGAAGTGTGCACTACTACAAAAGGTACTTTTTACGGCCTATTTGTAACCCAATAGGCACCCTTTCTCAGGGAGACGTAAATGTGAGGGTCGTAGTATGGAATGGCCTACGGCGCCCTATTTTAGGTGAGGCACCGTAGATCAGACCTACGGCGCCCATTACCCAATAAAAGGGCGCCGTAGGTTCTTTTTTTTTTAAAAAAAATGCTTTTCTTTTTTATTATCCCCACCTGATTCAACTTACAGTTACATTTTTACACCAGATCAATCACAGACATAATAATAAACACCTAGCAGGGTTAACGTGTATATCTATCTAAGTCAAGTTCTTTTTGCATTGAAACACAAAAGTCATTGTCATTTACTGTGTAACACAATTCATATATCTTATTCACTCTATACAAGTCGAC
>JANTPZ010000932.1:0-17322 GCA_025593235.1 Vachellia pachyceras | reverse complement strand
AACAAACAATAATGGTAAACATGTTACCATTTATGAATTATTTCTAATGTGTTTTATATAAAAAAGAATCTTAAATTGAGTAACTTTACAATAAAATTCAACAATTTTTAAATTTTATCCACATTAAATAATACTGTCTTAATAAAAAAGTCAGTTAGTTTTTTAAATTAAAGAATTTAATTAATTGATATATTCTCTAATCTAATTTATCAAACATATAAATAAATGTATAATCAGATTATACATGTAAACTTTTAGATATATATGTTGCAAAAAATAATTTATTTATCTTTTTCAATGTTTTTAGAAAATTTGACAGAGTCTTAAATTGAAGATTGATGAGGCCACACAAACAAATCATTGTCGCATATACGTACTCCACTCATGTTGCCTCGAAACATGGCTCCAACTTTTAATAAATCAACATTTGTCGCCTCTCCCACATTGACCTGAGGTCAACAAAAACTTTACATATTACCTTTTAATTTATATGTTTTATGGAAGTCAAAATCTTAACCCTCATCAACTTTATTTTGAAATTTAACAAATTTTTAAATTTATTTATTTTTACCCTTGGCTATAACAAATGAAAATAAAATCAACACGTAATAAATGAAATCTATAATATACATTAATATTAAAATTTAAAAGGATAACTTATAAATAGGATCAAAAATAAATATTTGTCCAAATAAAAATAAAATCAACTTTTAGAATGCAGAATATGATATAATTGTTGAGGATGGACATATTTTACATTAATATTTGAGAAGTACGTTCATGTAAGTTGAAATAAATTTTTTTTTATATTGTGTGATTTACGTTTAAAAAACAACTTCCAACGAATATCTAATCACAAATGTGGAGGACATGTGGTGGTGTGAAGACTTGGAAAAGTCGGTCTTCATTGTCGCATATGCGTCCTCCACTCATATCGCATCTAAACATGGCTCCAACTTTTAATAAATCAACATTTGTGGCTACTCCCACATTGACCTGGGGTCAATAAAAAATTTATGCATTACCTTTTAATTTATTTCTCAAAAGATGTAAGGAAAATGATGGAAAAGTTATCTCGAAAATTAGTAAATCTTAAAAAGGTGATTTAAAATTTTAAATCCCAAAATGATGATAGTTCATCACGCGTCCTTACCGAAGTATAGAGGAAATGTCCTAAATGCCCCTGAAACAGTAATGGCCACACTAGACAATTAATGTTTTGGCGGGGAAGAAGACGTGACGGAGAGAGAGAGAAATGCGAATTACGCGAGGCCTTTCAACAACGAACCTAGGAAGTATGGTTTAGAAAGTTAACTTTCTGCATTAAACGTAGGCCGCTTTGGTTTAGAAAGGGTAGCCCACAATGCATTTGGATGAGGCTTTGGGAGCATTCAAATGGGGTACGGGGACCTTCTACACCGCACATGGGCATACAGTTTATAAAGCATACAAATGCTCGCAGTATTTCTCGTTCGAATGAGGGTAACCTCAATCGAATGACTTATCCATTCGATTGAGGCATAACACTAATTCGAATGAGGCAATGGGGACTTTCTACATCGTTTGATTCATATTGGGTTTATAAATACATTGAGACATCACCATCATTTGGATGAGCTATATTTCTTATTCGAATAATAGAGTCTTTCTACACCGCACAGATGAAATACGGTTTAGAAAGTTCACAGATCTGGAGTCCATTCAAATGTGAACAGGTCTCATTCGAATGATGCTGAAGTTTGTCCTTCTAGACCGTATTGAGGAAATACGGTTTAGAAAGTCCATCTTTCTAAACCGTTGTGATCAACTGCAGTTTAGCAAGTTCACAGCTGTGGCGATCATTCAAATGTGCACATGTAACATTAGAATGATTTTGAAGTTTGTCATTCTAGACCGTGTTGCGGAAATACGGTTTAGAAAGTTCACAGACGTGTCATTCATTCGTATGTGCATGGGGCTCATTCGAATAAGGTAAACGAGACCTTCTAGACCGTATACAATAAATGCGGTTTAGAAAGTTACCGTTCTAACTCCCTCGTGAAATAGACGGTCTAACTGCCAATGCCTTGATTAGAGTGAAAATTTGAGACTGGAAGATAGTAGTTCATTGGATAGAGCCCTCACAAGATGCTTAATCTCATCCTATTATGTCTCTTGAAATCTGTGTTGCCATAAAATTCAAAGAGCAACCCTTTAAGTTCTAATGCTTAAAAACCCTTCATATATCCTTTCCAAACCTGTGGTTTGTTGAGGGTTCGTGTGAAAATTGTAGAACAACCTTCAACGGTATAAACCTCGAAGCAAGAATATCAAAAATTATGAAGAGAAAAAGTATTGTGGCCATAAACTTCAACATCACATTCGTCCACAAGCGAAGAAGGAAGATCGTATGAAGAACAAAGAACATAAACAGGATGGGAAGAAGGATGTATTCTACCACAAGTGTCCTATCTGATAGGCCAACTGCCCGTCGAAGCACTAAATAGAGTTGGTAAACTTTATGACAGATCATACCCCCTGAAGTGCAGCTCCATCCTTCGTCCCAGCTTATTCCTATACAACATGTCCTATTGATGGCATATGATAAGTCCTTCAAAGAGGTCATATTTCCGATGCATCCCAACCTTGTGGTGAAGGAGATGATGGTATTTCTTGAACGGGAGGACTTAGTGTCCCTTATGGGTTGACGAGAACAGCTTGCCAATGTGGTGGTCCAGGTTTTCCTTATGTAAGTCTCCTCTTTTAAAGCAGTTGTAATCTAAATGTTTTAAGCTTTACTAAATGCCTGCTTCATAATAGATACATGCACAGAGAAATTGTTTCCTCAGAGGTCAACCGTAAATTTGGATTTCTCTGCCCAATCCATACCCAAGAGAAAGGGAACAATCCTTACTTGAGACACCAATATCTGTCAAACAGGGTGATGGAAGGAGGAATTAAGTGTTTCATAGCATCGTACATCCACATGTATTTTCTTATTAGTGTTTCATAACATATTAAATTCATTGTTTTCGTATATATCCTCTGATGCATTGAGATGTTGTAATTCCTTATAGGGACCACTGGCAACTTGTCCTTTTATCCATGAGGACCAATAGCATCATGTTTTGTGCTCCCTTCACAATCTTCCTACGAAGGAGTTGAAAAAGACAATGGATTGGTTAGCTTTCTTGTGTATTAGTAGTAGTTATGACTTTTTCATCACTAACCTACAACCATGATTTTGATGCATGGATCGCACCAAAGATACGTACATGATGCTTGTTTCTTGACATGGGAGCTCCCAAAACAAAGTGCATGATGCTTATGATTTTGCTAACAACATGTTCTCTTAATAGATCCATAGGCAGTCTCCCCAGTCCTATTTATGTGGGTTATAAGTCCTGAGACACATATATAATGTGTCCATTTGGGAAAGCGGTGGGATAAGTAACTTATTTGCAGAAGGACTTATAGAGAAGTGAGATTGGAAATAAGTCATATTGTAAAAGTGATTTGTGTTTGGGAAAGCGGTTGAAGAAGTGACTTATTTGTAAAAGTGAATATGTTTAGGAACACGGTGGGATAAGTAACTTTTTTTTCTAAAATTAAAAGGTACAAAGATCCCGCTCTCTTATCCTCCCAAGAATCACCATGGATCACCAGCGGCAATACAAACATGTGAAGAGCTTCTTCATGGATCACCAGCGGCAGCACCACCCTCCCCCACCGAAGCCATCCCTATCCGAGCACTCAACTTCCAACCCCACCACCTCGTCCGACCACTCTCGCTTAATGATTACGAATTTCCAAATCAGCAAATGATTACAAATTTCCAGTAGATCGGTAAACTGGAAGGCAAAAGGAAGGAAGAGGGTGATGAATTTTTCTGGCCAACCGGGGTATAGCATCGACACCGGAAAGAGGGGCCGAAGGAGTAAAAGGTTGAAGGGCATGCCTCTTTCTCTTCGGCTTCGACGACGATTTTGGGTTAACGTTGTGACTTTGAAACATAAGGTCATGCTTTTCACCGACCGGTGCTGCTGAGAATTGGGGCTCCGCTTCCAGGTTGTTCCGAAGGAAAAGAAACACGGAGTTAGCGGGAGTAATTGGAGAAGAAGAGAGATGTTGGAACCATTGATTGCTAACGGTCAAGAAGAGTAATGACAGCCACTGGTAGGTGAGAAGTTGAGGTTTTCAGCTTGTGGCGAGAAGTTCTTTTGCGCATAAGCTCCTTATCGCAATAAGCTCTTCCAAATAGTGCAAAAATGCGTACAGTAATTCAATCGTGCTTTTGGCACTGTTGGCCGCACTTATGAGCTCTGAATCGCGATTCCAAACACACCCAATGTCGTCTCCTCAGTAACGACGGACTTTACTGATGAGGTTCACATATAATTCTTCAAAGTTTATCTCAATTTTTTCTTCGATTTGATACTTAATGATTTATATCTTTGATGTTGCAGATGTTTCTGCGTGAAGAATCTTTCGCAGAAGATGATATTGACAACATACGTGAGCGTTGGTCTCATACTTTCTTGAATTACTACAAACATTAAGCTAAAACCTAAAAATGTAAATTTTATTATTTTTTTTGGACATTAGGGAAGAAAATTGTATAAGTGTATTTGTATGTACTTGCCAATGTAGACCGTATTTCATCTACGTTTTTATGAACTATGATTTCTAATATGCTTCTAAACCGAACGTAATTCAAATGATATAGAATGGTACATCGTGCCTTTCTATGCTTTGTAAACCGTTTTGCTTGTGTCCGGTGTAGAAGGTTCCTGGTCCCTATTCTATTGCGCACAGTAGGGCAACATCCGAATTCATCGTGGGCTGCCCTTTCTAAACCGAACCTTATATGTTCGGTGTAGAAAGTTAACCTTCTAAAATAGGGAGCATAGACCATCTACACTAGCTTTGGTGTAGAAAGGGTAGCCCATGATGCATTCGGATGATGCACTTGTCACAATCGAATAGGGAGCAGAGACCATCTACACCCCTTTCTAAACCGTACTTACTAGATTCGATGTACAAAGGCCCTCGTTGTTTAAATTTCTCTCTCTTTGTATTCTTTCCCACCAAAACATTAATTGAATGACTAATATGCGTCATTTGAATGACGAATATGAGCCATTCGAATAGGTCAAAGTTAGAAATGGAATGATAACCCATTTCTCAGTTGAATGAAGCTTATATGTCATTCGAATAAAGCTTAACGCATGAATGGTGACTGTAGATGGAAATTCTAAATTGTTGTTGCCCCTACAATTTAGAATTGGGCCTTTCTAAACCGTGTATGGTCTACAAAGTCTCTTTTAATGCATTCGATTGAGCCCTATGCACATTCGAATGAATGCCACTTTTGTGAACTTTCTAGACCGTGGTTATCGACTACGGTTTACAAAGAAGGACAAACTTTAACATCATTCGAATGATAACTATGTACATTCAAATGAATATCATATGTTTGAACTTTCTAAACCGTTGTTATAAACTACGGTTTTAAAAGTTCACTTTCTTGTACATTGACAAAGCATGCTTTCTAAATCGTAGCTAGAAGAAACGGTTTAGAAAGCATCATTTCTAATCTTCGTCAAGGTAAAAATTTCTAAATCGTTTGGTCATTATATTCAATATACCTCGAGAGTTCAACAATTGCTTCTTTCCTACTTTCATTGTATTTTATGTTGCTTGTTCATCATATTCCATTAGCCCGTCAAGGGTTCATCACTTGCAATTCTCACACGGACCCTCAACAAACCACAACTTTGGAAAGGATATATGAAGGGGTTTTATAAGCATTAGAAGTTCAAGGGTTGTTCTTCAAAATTTATGGCAACACATATTTCAATTTTCAATAGAAGAAATTGATGAGTCCTATGCCCCAACTCTAATCAAGGCATTAAGACCTTTCATTTCACAGACGATTTAGAAAGATCATTTTCCTTACCACGTTTATTATGTACGGTGTAGGAAGTTCAAAATCGAATATGAGACATATGCACATTTGAACAGATGCCACATCTGTGAACTTTCTTTCTAAACGTATTTCCTTTGTGCGGTCTAGAAAGTCTCATTTAACTCATTCGAATGTATCTTGTGTCTCATTCGAATGCACACCTCTTCCACAGCATTCCATAAATTTCTAAACCGTATTTGTAAACAATGGTTTAGAAAGTCTCCTTTCACTCATTCGCATGCGTCTTCTGCTTCATTCGAATGGAAACCTCTTCTACAAAATTCCATAACTTCTAAACCATTTTTGAAAACAATGGTTTAGAAAGACTTATTCGATTTAGGTCTTTCACTCATCGATTGAGTCACTCTGTCTCATCTTAATAGAGGTACAAATTTAGACTCCTTCATTTGAATGATGGCTAGAGGACATTCGACTGAGTATAACGTTTTCACTTTTTAAACCGTGTATGAAAACAACGGTTTAGAAGTATTATTCGAACCAGGTAAAAAACTCATTCGATTGTGTCACTCATCTTAGTCAACGTACAAATTTGGATATCTTAATCCGAATGAGAGATAGGTATCATCCGAATGAGTGCAACATCTTCACTGTCTACACCGTATTTGCTAACATCGGTTTAGAAAGATCACTTTCTAAATTATTTTTAATATGTTCAATTTAAAAAGATTTGACGCTTCTCAGTAGAATGAGACCTATCTCTCATTCGAATGAGCCTCCCTGTAACTTCTTAAACAGCACCTAAGATAAATCCCCATTGCCTCATTCGAATTAATGTTATGCCTCAATCGAATGAATAACTCTTTCTCCTTTTCTCCAATTTTGCTTTTGTGAAGAGCTTGATCCAAAATGGAATTTTGAAGATCCTTTTTGCTTGAGTTGCTTTTCCATATTAATTGCCATGTGCACCATGTCTTCTAACTCAACATAATGATGCAGCTCCACTATGTCAGCAATCTATTTGTTTAGCCCATTCAGAAAATGAGCCATTGTAACCTCTCTATCTTCTTGAACATTAGCTCTTATCAAAGTTAACTCCATCTCTTTATAAAATTCATCCACACTCTTAGAGCCTTGTGTAAGGGTCTGCAAATTTGATAAAACTCCCTATAGTAATGGCTAGGGATAAATCTCCTCCTCATAAGGGTTTTCATCTCCCTTAATGTTGCTACAGGTCTTTCACCATTATTCCTTCTAGTATGCCCAATTTATCCCACTAAACAATGGTATAATCAGTTAATTCTATTGCTGCCAACTTCACCTTTTTAACCCCATAATAATTACGGCACTCAAAGATCATCTCTATCTTCTTCTCCCACTCTAAATAAGCTTCAGGATCACTCTTTCCTTAGAAAGGTAGAATTTTCATTTTGATGCTACCAAGGTTCCGATTTACTTTATCTCTCTCCCTTTGAACATTTATGCAATGTCTCCTCCCATACCTTCCTCCTCTATGCCTACTTCTTCCAATATCATAATGAGATTCAAAATCTTCCTCACTATCGCCAACTTTATCAATTTCAGATTCAAATTCATCCATAGAGACTTCCCTTCACCTATTATGCCTTCTAGAATTTGGCCTATCTCTTTGCAGATTTGTAATCCTTTCATCTTGCCTTTCCGTCCTCTCCCTTATTTCTCCAAACATCACATCGAAACGGGAAAATTGTTGGTACATTGCCCTAAATTTGTCTCCTTCGTTTAATGGATTATTACCACCAGATGTTTCTTCTGCATTTGACATTTTATTTGCAAGAAAGATGTTAGTGAAATAAATTTCCTCACAAATTTCCTTAAGTTGTCACTCAGCACTCATGTTTCACACAATGTTGGCTTTTTAAATTGATGTATTGCACTCTTAACTTTTTCCACTCTTTAAATCCCTCTTGAGGCTCTTTAAAGTACTAAGCAATGCAATCAAAGCTATCATAATTTGCAGCATCAACACAACACTTAGAGATTTGAGATATCAAAGAGTTCAAGAAATCAAGAATGACACCAAGATTATTCAAGAATGACACAAAGATTGAAGATATTAAAGCAATTTTTAAGTACGAAGATGAATACTTGCACTGAACAGGTAGAGCGTAACAACTGAAACTTTCTTTTCACCTTTCTTTCTGAATTTTTTTTCACGTTTTTTCTCCTTTTTTCTCTGATTCTTTTCCTTTCCTTTTCTTTTTCTTTTCTTGATATTCTTTTTGTATCTTTTTCTTTTTTTTTTCAATGAATATAAAGAAAATATGAAATCTACCACAAGAACTGTAAGAACACAAACTGAACCCAGAAATTCCAGGAAAGGCGTTGAATTTGAAACAAAAGAAACTTGACATATAAAACTCGGATTAGAATGATTCCAAAACGATAAGAAAGATGAGACTCTGAACTATAAAAATGACCTATTAAACTTTGAAAAACATAAAAAGAAAAGTGACCGAACAATTGGAGAGAATTTAAAGACGAGTAGAAACGACCAGACACAAGAAAGAAAAACAAATGGACGAATATAGAACTGAATGAACAAAAAGATGAAACCTAAGTTTAGAACCTGACTCTGATACCAAGATGGTGCGAACCCAATAGGGAAAGATCCCAAGAACCCAAAGCCAATCCTAATACACGCACCCAAAGAAAGTAAACAAAAATTGACGATCCACTTGAATCCTTGAGCACGGAAGAACAAGGATCCTAAGTGTTGGAAGACGCCATAAGGTTAATCAAGCCTTAATAAGTCGTTAGTTCAATGAAGAACCCTAAAGAGAATCATTTCTCAAGAAGCAACTTGCACAATGCAAAGTTTATGATAATATCAAATCTGCTCTCTTCAGAATGTGCATTACATGTGTATTTATAAAGGTTACATTATGAAATTCTAAGGGATAAAATACAATCTAAAATATAGGAAGATAAAATTTAAATTTCAAAATAGTATATATCCTAAATTTTAGGTAGAAGAATATTCAACAGAATATCTTCTAGCTAATTTTGAAATTCAATTTAAAACTGATAGCTATCCCAAAATCTAGGGATACTGATATTCAAAAGAATATCTTTTATCTAATTTGAAATTTAAATTACAAATTTTCGCATAAAATAAATAAGCAATATCTAATCATTTTAGGCCTAAAATGTGATTATTTAGACTCAAATAAGTCCTCCTATGTATAGCTTATGGTCCAAGCCCTTTCATTTGAAGCCTCCAAGCCCAAGATAGAATCTGCAGGTCCATTTTCATCCCAAATCAAGTTAATGACTCCTTGGAGTCTTCATCCTCATTTGTTGATCCAAATTCCATTTGTTTTGTTAGAACCTCTTGCATAAGCCCATTCAATGCTTCCTTAGTTCTCTTGGCTCTTGCTCTTGTGATTGGTCCACTTAGAATTTTTAGAGGCTCATTTGAATTTGATAAGTCAGCTTTTTGGATCACATTATTCAGCTTTCTGGATCGCATTATTAGAAGGTCCCCGCACCCCATTCAAATGCTCCCAGTACCTCATTCGAATGCATCGTGTGCTACCCTTTCTAAACCGAAGCGGCCTATGTTCGGTGTAGAAAGTTAACTTTCTAAACTGTATTTCCTAGGTTCGGTGAAGAAAGGCCTCGCGTAGTTCGCATTTCTCTCTCTTCTTTACGTCGTCTTTCTCGCCAGAACATTAATTGTCTGGTGTGGCCGTTACTGATTCAGGGCCATTTAGGACATTTCCTTTAAATTTTGGTAAAGACGTGTGAGAAACTATCATCATTCCAGGATTTAAAATTTCGAATAACCTTTTTGGGATTCACTAATTTCGAGGTATTTTTTCCGTTATTTTCCCAAAGATGTATTCCTATTTATAAGTAACTTTTAATGTGTTTTACATATATTAAGAAAAATATTTAACCTCATCAGTTAAATTATTTTCTAATATGTTTTATATAGAAAGAATCTTAAACTTAGTAACTTTATATCAAAACTTAACAATTTTTAAATTTTATCCACATTAAATAATAGTGTCATGTCTTTAATATAAAAATCAGTTAGTTTTTTAAATTAAATAATTTAATTAATTGATATATTCTATAAACTAATTTATCAAACCTATAAATAAATGTATAATCTGATTATACATGTAAGCTTTTAGATATATATGTTGTAAAAAGTAATTTATTTATCTTTTTAAATCTTTTTAGAAAATTTAATAGTCTTAAATTAAAGATTGATGAGGCCACACAAACAAATCTTTCGACATTTGGTGGTGTGAAGACTTACCAGGCCTCGTTTGGTATGATGGAATTAGAGGTAAGGAAATGGAAATTGAATTCATTTCCATGAAGATTCCATGTTTGGTTTGATGGAATTGGCTTCCACATGGAAGCCAATTCCATCAAAATGCCCTGAATTGAAATCCATCATCCAGCCTCAGTTTTACAATTCCATGTCCCTTATCCCCTTTCTGCCCTCTTTCGACCTCCTCCTGTTTCAACCGCAGGTCTCCGTCGGCAAACTTCTCTTTCGACCTCCTCCTCTTTCGACAAACTTCTACGCCCACCGTCAGCAAACTTATAACCCACCGCTGGTGAGCTTCTCTTCCAATGAACGCACTGTAGCACCCAAGCTCCGTCCTCTCCTTCCCACTCCTTCGTCTTCGACCATGAACGCATTGTAGCAGATCTGCAATGTAGGAGGAACGCTTTCGACCATGAACTATTAGTGTTGAATGGCCAAAGGTTTAAGTTTAATTTTAAATGAGTTCGATCGCTTTCTGGGTTTCCAAGGAGCTGCATGTCGTTCTAGATCTGATCCGAAGCTGGAGGTCACGGCGGTGTGCTCATCTCCCTCTCCTTCCGTTCAAGGTCATGAGGTGATGTTGAGGGAATCAAGTGTGGTCTGGAATGGCGACAAGAGAGATCTAGGTGGCGGCGTGAGTGGAGTCTGGTGCTTGTGGTGGTCTGGGAATGGATGAATCTCTGCGTGGTCTTGCCTGGTGGTGCTGAGTGTGGGAGAAGGATGGAGATTAGAGCAGTGGCGTCGATGTGAGCAATGAGGGAGAGAGCAGAGGAATGGATTCGTGGTGGTCGAGAGGAATGTAAGCTTCAGCCCAGTCTGACATGATATGACGAAGGCAATCGCCACTGTTCGCTTTCTGGGTGAAGAATGGGGGATTTTTAATTTTTAATTTAAAGAGTATTTTGGTCTTCTTAAATAAAAATTGGGTTCCATTTCCATGACATACCAAACGTACTTTCAAATTCCATATCCATATCCATTTCCATATCCATCAAAATTAATTCCAGTGTACCAAACGGGCCCTTAGAAAAGTCCGTCTTCATTGTCGCATATACGTACTCCACTCATGTTGCCTCTAAACATGGCTCCAACTTTTAATAAATCAACATTTGTGGCCACCCCCACATTGACCTGGGTCAATAAAAAATTTATGTATTACCTTTTAATTTATTTCTCAAAAGATGTATTCCTTCAAAAGTAACTTTTAATATATATGTTTTACATGTATTAAGAAAAATATTTAACCTCATCAGTTCTACTGTAAAATTTAACAAATTTTCAACTTTTTTGGGTTTACTATCTACTATAATAAATGAAAATAAAGCCAGCAATAATAAATGAAATGTATAATATAAATTCATATGGAAAATTTAAAGTGATGACTTGTAAATAATATCACATAAGCATTTATCCAAGTAAAAACAAAATCAATTCTTAGAATATAGTTGCCGAGATGACCTGCCTTACATTAGTGTTTGAGAAGCATGTTTAGATGAATAGTTATTTCATATCCCGGGAATCAATTTGAAAAGGAGCTTGATCAAACAGCACAATCTGTAGGTGGCTTGCCCTTGATAAGAGGGTAACTTGACTGGATCGTCGGCTCAAAAAGTTGGTCGTACTGGAAACTTTGCATCCTCATGGAAAAAGATTGCCCACTGGCGCTCCTATCGTCAAATCAATAACGCGCCCGTCAGTTTCAGTTGACGGAAAGTGATGTCGCAATCGTTATAGGTGCCAATCCTTCCGTCAGTGAACTTGCATCTATCGTCAGTTTAAGTTGACGGAAAGTCAAGTGGCACTGAATAAAATCTGAGCAAGCAACCATCCTCCTCCTCCACTCAGTCTTCTCCAGCGAACACTGTTATCTCTCAACCTTCTCCTTTGAGGAAATTTCCTTGCTTTCTGAAAAATTAATGATTCCCATGAATTCTGCTAAAGCCTTCTTGCTCCTTGGTCTTCTAATCTTCCTGACTGCTAGAACCAAAGCACAGCAGCCACAGGTGTTTTGTTCAGGCACTACTTATGCCCCAAACAGCACATACCACGAAAATCTTGATCGCTTACTCTCAACTCTTTCCTCAAACGCCAACCGGAGTGACGGTTTTTACAACGCCACCGTCGGAAAAAACGGCGACACCGTCTACGGCCTCTACCTCTGCCGGGGAGACACCAACGTTCCGACATGTCAAGCATGTGTTTCCCAGGCAGCCGGAGAAGTTATCAAGCAGTGCCTCAACGATACGCAGGCCGTGGGCTGGTTAGACAAGTGCACATTACGATACTCCGACGCCGATTTCTTCTCCACGGATCAAGATGACCCCGCGTGGGGCTACAACGACGCCAATGAAACAGATCCCACCAGCTTTATGCAACTGGTGGTTGAGACCATGTATGCAGTGGCGAAAGATGCGGCGTACGGCGGCAATGGAAGCAAGAAATATGCGACGAAAGAAGCAAATTACACTTCTTTTCAAGCTCTGTATACTATGGCGCAGTGCACGCCGGATATATCCGGACATGAATGTTATAACTGTTTGACAAGAACAATCGGAGAGTACTCGAATTGCTGCTTTGGGAGTACAGGGGCAACAGCACTAGCCTACAGTTGCAACGTAAGGTATGGCTTGTACCCCTTTTATGGAGTGATTGTGCAGCCTTCTAACAATCGGCTGGCAGAACCAGATCAGTTCGCTTCCAAAGGTAAGAAATCTTTAGGATATCTATATTCTTGTTCTACCACACGTCTAATACACCAACACGGGACTCCCTCTATGTTTAGTCCACTTTATAAAACTTTTCTAGCAGAAAACTTCAGTATGCTTATGGTTTTAACGAGTGTTAACAATTTTTTTTCTTACATAAGCTCATGTTTGATCAAGGGAGTAAGAGAAAGTATGATTAACATAATGTTGGAATTTAGTATTATTGATAACATTTAAATCACTTAAAGTTTATGGCTTTAATATTTATAACGATTTTTTTTACAAGTGGGTTAGTTCAAAACGTTTTATAATTTGAACTAAAAGTACTCCCTCTGTCCCTCGTTACAAGACCTAAATAGCAAAATTATGTGATTCGAGAAAGCTGTTAAATTGGTTAAAAATATAATAAATATGGAATATGTATTTTTTCCCCAAATATGCCTTTTTTTTAAGTGGATACATGAGAACGAGGAAAAAAAAGATGGAGGACAATGTATAGAAAAAAAAAAGAGGTGAAAGTACATTAATTAAGGGTAACTTGGGTAAAAATGCATTTAACATGGAGACAAATACAAAATGAATCTTTTAGATGAAGGGAAGGGTCAAGTCAAAAATTAGGAACTTATAACAAAGGAAGAAAGGAGTATATGTTACTGATATTTACGAATAAGTTTCTGGGTGTGTTTGTGTGCGTGTGACTCAGTTTTTCACTTATTCAGGTGGAAGCAAGGTTTCGGTTGTGATAATTATTGCCATAGCAGTTCAATCAGGGATATTCATATTGCAAGTCTCGCTCTGCTGCTTGTGCCTTAAATGGAGAGCGAGGATGAATGCTTCCCTTCCCAAAAATGGTATTGTATCAGCTTTCATGTTTAGATAGAGATGAATTTTAACTTCATGAGAAGTATATGAAATAAGTTTCATTTGAAGCATAATATCAGAAATTCATAATGAGCTAATTAATATTCTCTTTTGATGATTTCAAATTAAACATTTAATGCTTGTACTTTAAACATAAATATTGATTTTTGTGTGATGGGTCTTGTAGTTGAGATTTCAAGTGTAGAGTCACTGCATTTTGATCTGGATAGCATCAAATCAGCCACAAACGACTTTTCCTCTGACAATAAACTAGGTCAAGGTGGATATGGCGAGGTGTACAAGGTATACAGTTCATTTTCCTGATGGATAAATTGCTTTTATTAGCAATCTCAAAATCCTAAATTTTGTTGTTGTTCATAAATAGCTTTTATTAGCTGTTTTATTATTTGAAGGGTGTTTTGCCTAATGGACAAGAGTTAGCTGTGAAAAGACTATCAAGTACTTCCAAACAAGGTGTACCGGAATTCAAGAATGAAGTAGTTACAATGGCGAAACTTCAGCATAGAAATCTTGTAAGGTTTCTCGGATTTTGTTTGGACGAAGACGAAAAGATACTCGTGTATGAATATTTGCACAACAAAAGCTTGGATGATTTTTTGTTTGGTATGTTATGCAAAATTATTCTTGCTAATAATTTGTTTCATCTTGAGTTGGGATATGAACCTAACACTTTATCCATTGTTTAAATTTGTATCTCATTAACTGCATAGGGCATGAAAATAAAGGTGAATTGAATTGGTCGGATCGATTCAATATTATTGAAGGCATCGCAAGGGGGATAATTTATCTTCATGAAGATTCTCAACTCAAAATTGTACACCGCGATATCAAATCTAGCAATGTATTGTTAGATGAAGATTTGAATGCTAAAATATCTGATTTCGGTATGGCTAGAATTTTTGGAGTCGACCAAACCCAAGCCAACACAAGTAATGTTGTTGGCACATTGTAAGTTACTTAAACCAATATTCTCATCCTATTAGATTTTTTTATCATAATGAATAATGAACGAGGCAAAAAGGATTATTCATATGTAATATGTGTTATTTTGTAGTGGTTACATGTCTCCTGAATATGCAATGCATGGTCATATCTCAGTAAAAACTGATATATATAGTTTTGGCGTTATACTATTGGAGATTATCAGTGGCAAGAAGAATACATCTTTCTATGCATCAAATTATGCTGAAAACTTGCTAATCTATGTAAGTATATATGACCAAAAGTAAATAAAGTCAAAAGGTTCCTAGATAGATCAAAATTGTAAAACTATAAATTGCTTGGATTTGCAGGCTTGGAAGCTGTGGAGGGAAGGCTCACCATTAGAATTGATGGATCCTAGTCTAAGAAATTCTTGTCCAGGAAATGAAGTCATTAAATGCATTCATATAAGCTTATTGTGTATCCAAGAGAATCCGGCTCTAAGGCCCACGATACAACAAATTATGGTGATGCTAAGTAGTCACTCCGTCTCCCTGCCCGATCCTCAAGAGCCAGCATTTTTGTTTGATCGCCAGAGAACAGATTAAAACAATCAAACAAGTTTTGAGAATAGCTCGGATCAATCTACTAGCAGGTCTATGCAAGTCTGTGGATAAAGATCCAATTTCTGACTTGCATCCTCGTTAGTACCTACCTTTAATTTGTTCAACTAAATAGGTTTACACGTATCCTATTAAGAATTAAAGCATGTTATCTGTGTATTTTTTTTCCTTCTAAGCGGGGGATTATCTAGGGAAGCTTATCGTGCATTGGTAATGATCAATAATGATGTCTTTGTATCAAACATAAGGAAATTGGTCAGGGTGTTCATCAAAAGTGATAAGGTCCCCCAATCCGTTAGTTTTAAACCACCCATATCGATGGATGGTCTAGATCTATTTTTTTTATTTTTATGAAAAAATTTATTTTAATGGGTGGAAAATTTAGAATAAAAATTAATACCTTAATTGTTATTTTAAATAATGACTTTTTATACAAAAATTGTTAGTTTTAAAAAATTCATATAAGAAGTTTAGAACCGTCCAGAATCAAATTTGGAGGGTTGAGATGGGAGAACCCATTACTTTTATCAACCCATCAAATATAAGAGTTTGCCAAACCATTCATAATTGCACATATATTTGAACTATTAATAGCATGTGTAAGTGTGTATTAAACACTGAAAATTCAAATGATTTAATTGATATTAATGTATCTATTTAAATTAATTGTGAAAACTATTTTTTGAATATGATTTACATCTATATATGGGGTAGTATGTAAAGAAAATTTATTCTAATCTGTGTAAACTTGTTTTTCCAACCACGCTGCAAACACCTCAATTAATGTTGTGTGCTTTGAATTCAAATGCGGAATTCTTCGAACCCAAAAAATCATGGGTCACTATACATTTCCATTCTCACACGCATGTGACGTCGACTTCAGGTCTTTGTCATCCATCCGCACCTTAATTTGCGGACACATACATGTGAAATACATTTGTGATATTTTTGAAAATTTTGGAATCTGACTGTCAAATCCCTTATGCTACGTTTGGTACATGGGAATTGACATGGGAGAAGTGGAAGTGGAACTCACTTCCATGGTTTGTGTTGTTTGGTATGTGAGAAGTCAATTCTAGTTCCAACCCAGCTCCTGGAATTCACTTCCATCCCTCCCCCCATGGAACTGGTCCCAGTTCCATGGAACCCAATTTTTCAGACCATTTTGCCCTTCTCATCGTCATCGTCCCAACGTCGCCCACCACGTTCTCTTCAACGGTAGCTCGTCGCCCACCAGGTTCGGAGATTGTGATGGTGGCTGTCGGTGGTCGTCGTATCCGGCTTGCACATCATCTTCCGGTAGCTCCTTCGGTAGCTCTTCTTCCTCCCCTTCTATGTCCACTGTAACGTTCCATAAAAAAAATAGAGACAGCAGGTGATGGAAGAGATGGCGTGAAGGAAGAGGGAAGAGGAAGAGTGTGGGAGAGAGATAGAGTGAAGAAGAAGAAAAAGGAAAAAAATAAATAAAAAAAATGTATGTGTGTCCGCTGGCTAGTTGGGGGGTATTATAAATACCCCCTCTCAATCTAAAACACACACACTTTCACCGCAACCCATATACACACACTCATCTTTTTTTTTTACCGAGAGAGGGAGCAGCCGAGAGAGAGAGAGAGAGAGAGCAGCCGAGAGAGGGAGAGACAGAAGAGAGTGAGCTGGTGGAGGGAGGTAGTTTCCAGTCTAAAGGTTCTACTTCTGGGATTATTTAGGTAAGTAAAACGACTTATTTTCATTAAACTTCCTTCACGAAAGTTATTTTATATATTTTTCTCTTTCTAATGGTAGTAATATTATATTGATTAGAGAATATTTTGGTATTTATATTTTCGTCCAGTTTAAGTTTTATTTGTAGAAGACCATAAAATTGTAGATATATTTTTATAAATATGATTTCTGATGTTAGATTTATTTATTTGGCATATTGAGTATTTTTAGTAATTTATTTACATTTAGAAAGGA
>JANTPZ010000930.1:0-23098 GCA_025593235.1 Vachellia pachyceras | reverse complement strand
GCTTGTCCAATGGCCCTATCAAGTGGGTCCAAGAAGAGAGAAAAATATAGGTTTAAGGGATAACTATGTCATGGTTTCAATCAATTAGATTTTGCTCATATTTGTACTTTAATCATTCTTAACTTTAGTCCATTAGAAAAATTTATTCCTCTCATAAAACATCCCATTAGTATAATACTTAAATTAATCTTTCAAAATTTGGGATATTACACTACCCAGCCCGCCAAGGTGCAAGCCACACAAGCCCACACCCTCGGTGATAAGTGACATGATGTTGATTGCTGAGGTAAAATTTACATCATTCAAAGATTGTGTCTATACTTCAAGTTCAAAATTTTCAACAAATAGTTTTTAAATAAAAAGCACTTTTTGGAAAATTAACATTCATAATCAATTAAAAAAAGCATTTTTTCATAAATCGAGATGAAATATTTTCACATACTTCTTTGAATTGCTTAAAATCATACAAAATAAACTAATATAAACACTCAGATAGAATAAAATAATTGTTAAATAAATTTAAAAGTAAAAACATTAAATATGAACCATACATATTATATTTGAAATCTCTTGATTTCAATCCTTGTTGCCCTTAATAAGCACCCAAACCAATTCCCCTTTCTAGAGGCCTCTAAAATGTATGATTCTCCCTTCACATTGGTGACTCCAAGTACATTTTTTATATGTCTAAACCACCTCTTAAATAATATTTTACCATCTTTTCTTCAATATAGAAACCACTACAAAACTCTTCTTTGTATATATTCATTATGAAGCTTATATTTTATTGTATAATCACATATCTACTCCAATTTTATTTTATCTGCTTATTGTCCATTATATGTACGAATAAGGCCACCATGTTGGGTACAAATCTAGAAGTGCGCGTGTATGCATTTATTTTATTTAAAACATTTATGAACCGCTTGAACATTAGATTACACATTCATATATTTGACCTATTAGTGGCAATGAATTGGAATATTAATCTTTTCTTATGTGGAGGAAGGTCTTCTCATTTTATTACCATAATAATCTTATATTTATTTGTTCTAACGTAATGTAAACAATACGAAGTTTCGATCAGGTGTAACTTTTTCAAAATATTATATCTACACAAAAGTTTGAAATCTAAAGTAACGATTTTATATGCTCTTAAATAAGAGTAGAGCAGAATGATCTTTCATTTTAAACAAAGTTAATAGGTTAATTACCCTTCTATGTTCTAACTAGATAGTTAGATGCGACCTATTAGACAGAATATCCAACTACTTATCACAACTTCACAAGCCGCGTGACCTTGAACTGAGATGGAATCCGTACGTGTGAATTGACCACAAGTGGCTCCTTGAAATAGCTTATAATAACTTCCTCTCATTTACAATGGCAATTCTTCAATCTAGTGACTTTTCAGATAATAAGACCATCAATATAATCCTATATTTATGGGTCAAACCCAAAACTAGTAATTGTAATAAAAAAACAAATTATAGAAGACTTCAACAACATTAGCAGCCTCCATAATGAAAGTTCTGTAGAACCTTCAATTGATTAAGTTCTCTCCTTCAAATTACGAATTGGCCTAGTAAAAGAGAAAACCCGCATGCATTTTCTGCAGAATTACTCCTTTATGTTTCCTTTAATGAATATAGTCAAGAAATTGTGCCCATACCAAATACAACAAGCAATATTAACATACTATAAAAAAATTGTAGAAAACGTCAATATTTAAAAGAAAATGGGAGACCCTCTCAGAAAAGTTTCATCTATTCTTCCATGGAAATGTTAATGTTCTTTTCATCACAGTAGAAAACCTATGGTCCTATATGTATAAATACTCTCAAACTGGAGGCAAAAACAAGAGAAGATTGAGAGGCAATATTGAAGAAACCAAGAATCAAACTATATTAGAGTTGTTGGTGGTTTTTTATCAGGATGGAAAAGAATCCTAATGGAAATAGTATTGGGTCTGGTAAGCAGCAGAGTTCTTCTCAGAGTGATTCTTCAAATGGTTCAAATCCAAAGGGAACTAATCTTGTTGGAAAGAATATTCGTGGTGGTCGAAATAAACCCAAAAAAAGGGAATAATTGAAATTATAGTGGTAATTCAAAGTCTTTCATTTCTTTTTTATTTTTGCAGTTAGCTAGCTAGGATTAGACACACACATTTGCTCCGGTCTCTATTACAAGTCACTTTTTAAAAAAATTATTTTTGATCTTTTTTATAAGATATTTTTATAGTTTCGATTAGCATAAAATATTTTTTTTATATGTGCCCATATTTACTAAAGGTGGTGGTAGATAGTAGAAATTAATACGATATAATAGTTTAGTATTGTAAATAAACGTAACATTAAAAATAATTTAAATTATATGACATATTTAATATTTTTGTGAATTAGTTTGAAGTATCTTATAATAAGAATAAGTATGTTCTTGTTAGTTTCTTTTTTTGCCAGGATCTTGTTCGTTAATAATAATACTATATTTCTATGTGTATTGATTCTTCATCATAATTTGCATGCAGGTTCATTTAGGTGGGACAAAAGTGATGCTAGCAACCATTGGAAGGAAAGTTTTGGGGAAAAATCATTTTGTTTTAAACTTATATGTTTTTTATTATATAATCCATCACTCAGAGTTTGTTGTTTGCAATCGTGTACTAGTTGAATCTTTACCATTTGTATTATCAATATAATGGAATGATATGCAATAGGTCTTATGGATATGTTTATATATATAGATATATATAATATAGGAGCTTTTATTTATTTATTTATTTATGTCTTATATAATATAATGGAGATGTACATGTAATATCCAGGTTTTTAATAACTGGATTTAAAGGCTAAACAAGTAGCTACATATTGATTAAGGGTCTAAAGAATAAAACAAAAGTAAATAAAGGGCAAAATAATCAATTTAGAGAAGTAGAAATTTAAGGATCAAAGTGTCATTTTCGAAATTCAAGAACCAAAGAGTCATTTTGAAAGTGAGACTGAGGTGCAATTTCAATAATTTGGGAACCAAATTACCATTTTCAAAGTTTGACAAAAATATAAAAAAATTCACCGTACACCAAAATATAGAGAAAAATTCACTGATCAGTAACTGAGACCCGGTTCATATATGAAAGACAAGAATGACCTTTATGATAATTTTAAAGGTCATTTAATATTTGGAAATTTAACATTTAATTAATTAAATATATCATTTAAAATATCCAAATGCCTCATATATATGATTTTAGATAGGGAAAATTTGCTTGGAAATTGTAGTAATTGATATAATTTTTTCTTAAAGAAAGTCAGTAGCAATTCCCTGGATTGGAAAAGGAAAAAGTTAGGGAAAATCCCGAATTAGGATTTTCTTCAAAAATTAATTAAAGACATTCTAGAAAGCCATTTGGGAAAAGAAAATCATGGAAGTATTTCTGGGAATTCCCAATCTGGATTGGATGTACATTCTAGAAAGCCATTAGGGATATGTAGTGACTCTAAACCAATCAAGTGATCAGGGAATTCCCAAAAAGTATTTCCGGTTCAATAAAATAACATTATGGTAAGCTAAAGTAACGTTATTTGCATAAAGTGACTTTGTCTGCATAAAGTAAATTGTGGGGACCATATTAAGCCATATGTAGTCTTCTTATTCCAAGGAATACAAGTAGAAGAGATATTATTGTTATGTGGTAGAATGTATCATAGTAAAATTAATTTATCAGTTCAAGTAGCTCCCATAATTACAGCACCACATGGGGAGATTTTTGAAAGTGTCTAAGAGCTTCTTGAAGACTCCATTTGCAGCTCCAAGGTCAGCCAACAAAGAGAAGAGAAGAGAAGAGAAGAGTCGTTTGAGAGCAAGAAGAAGCAAAAAGAGATGAAAATCGTATCCCTCCAAAAATCAAGGTAAGTTGTGATTGAAGCATGAAATCTTCTCTATTTCATTATTTCTACCACTCCTCTTCCATTTAATCGGTTTAATTTGGCTTGAAATGTTATGTATGTGCTGCTGGAATTGAGAGAAAAAGAGAGAAAGAGAATGATTTAGATGAAATAGTTGTTAGAAACAACTATATTCATGATTTTGAACATATTGACAGTTGATTTGTCTTGACTTGGTGTTTGTATGAATATTTGGATTTCAAACTCTAAGGGAGAGGTGCTGCATAAATTGAGGATAACCATGGATGAATGATTTTGTGATAAATAATGGTTAGGAAATGGTTTAAAAGCAAGATTATACAAGTGTATAGAAAGAAAAATTGAAAAATACACTTTTGGCAATTTGTCCTACATTTCGGCCAGACCAGTTTCAGTGGAAAGGAGTGTGATTTTTTTGATTTTGATGCTTACAATGGATTTGGAATGAAAAATTGTGTGGGATATAAGCGAGAAAATAATTTTGAAACATTGGAATCAATTTTGATAAATATAAGGATTTTCTGACCCTTAAAGCTTATAAAATGTTTTAACGAGGTTCTAAATATTTTAATGCATGGTAATGTATTTTTATTAATGTCGAATGCGTTATGATTTGTGTAGAAATGTAAATTGAAAAGGGCATTTTAAAAGAGTAAGAAGTGAGTCAATAAAGTCAAGAGGAAAGTTAACGACTGAGGTAGTAAAGTTACTAACTTTTACATTAATATTATCATTAATTGTTATTTATTTATTGTTCTATTTTGCATGCCATTTATATCATATATAAACAAGTGAAGTTGTGTTTATGATATGTTATGGCTATATGTAAAGTTTTTTGAAAGTGTATCATAATATGTTCATACATATTAAATAGAACATAAATGATAATCATGCATGTTAATATATGTGTTAGTAACTTTTGCTATTGAGATTCCAAGAATCTCATTGTAATATCCGCATATTCAGGTGATTGGAAATAGAGGCTAAGCCGAAAATTATATGATCATTTAAGGACCATAAATAAGGAATATATAAAAGGAAAATGCCTATGGATAAGGAAGATCATGAGTAACTAAGTCCCTAAGCCTTGAGAATTCTAAGTAAAGATAACCAAAGGGTAAAATTGTCATTTCGATTAAAAAGGCTAGGACATAAATGTCATTAAAAAGTGATGCTGTTTTGGTAATTAAAGGAAAAGTAAGAGAGAGTAGAAAAAGGTAGTGGCATTTTGGTAATTATGAGCAAATTATAAAGAGCAATGATATTTTCATAATTAAGGGATTTTGTCGGTCCAGACGACCGAGATGTATTTATTTGAGGTAGCAGGAGTCCTCAAACATTGGATACCTGAATAAGGACAAGTTTAGACAGGTTCCAAAATAATTAATAAAATTATTATCCAGTATTTGGTAAAGGTAGTTTCTTAGTTCGAAGAACAAAATGCCCAAAAACCCTGGAAAAAGGATTTTCTTGAAAAATTAATTACAGAAAATCTAAGAAGAAATTTGACGGATGGAAAAGGACTAGAGTACAGGGAAAATTCTAGAAATTTTTAATGTCCTAAAGTCAAATTAGCCACCGGAAGCACGTTTTACGGTGTTTTGACGGAATCGAGGAACCTAGACAAATTACAAGGAAGCCCAGGGGTATTTTGGGAATGCAATGTAGCCACCTAAGCAAGGGATAAGTGGAGATGAAATGAGAGAGAAAATATCTCCAGAAAACTAGAAAAAGGATTTACTAGAGAAAAGTTACTTTTACCGGGGGTAAAGTGTAACTAAAGCAAGTAACTAGATAGTAACTGGATAATAATCAATCCCATTAGCCTAACTAAGTCATTAATAGGGTAGTTGAGAGTAATCATGACAACTTTTTCACTCACCACATGATCTTAACAAGTGGCACGATCTTAGCCATTAAAGGATGAAACTTGGTGACAAAGAAAACATCTCATCCATTCATTTTTCAAGAGGGCTTTTAAGTAGCTAATCCTCTCCTTTTCCTCTCAAAATTTCTGCCACCTCTCTCCCTCCATTTGGTCAGATTTTTCTCTCCTCCCGAGCTCCCAAAACCACCATCTTCAAGCAAGAAGAGAAGAAGAGAAAGCTCACACTCAAGGTAACAAGCTTAAGCTCCCAAAGCAACATCTTTTCTTGAGACTTGCAAGCTCTTTCACCTTTCTAATGGTTTGATTTCTTGAATGAGTCTCTCTTTTTGAAGATAATAGGCTAGGGTTTCAAAAGGTGAAAAGAGAAAATGGAAGGTTTTAGAGGTATTAAAAGGTTGCACGCTTCTCTTTAAGTTGTCAAGAGTAGTTTAATGGAAGTTGTTATTGTTTTGGTTGTTGCTGGGTGTTGTTGATGAATTTTTGGGAACCTTAAGTGTATGGGGAGGTCCTATCCATTTGAGATCTTGAGAGGGAAAAATGTGTTTGAGTCATATGATGCTTGAATCATGATTTGGAAAAAGGAAAATGCAAGAGTACATGAGAAAAGTGGAAAAATCCAAACCCTCCCTTTTTGTTCTGTTTTTCAAAAATTTGAAAGAAATAGAGGGAGTGTGATTTTGATGATTCTAATGCTTCCAATGGCTCTAAAATGATGTTTTGTGTGGATTAAAAATAAGGAAGGGATTTGAGAAGCATTAGAGGACATAAAAATCAAGTTTTAACTTGTAAGGGTCTTGAAAATGCAAGAGGAAGCTTTATTGCGTTTTTGCAAGTTTTCTTGCATTATGATGGTTGTATATTCATGATGACATGATCTTAAGGAATTTGAGACCTTTAAGAGCACATTTGGAAGTGATCCAAGAGCGCATGAAAGTTCAAGTAAAAAGGGAAGCTAAGCTAAAAAGTTTGGGAAGCATATATGTGTATGAAAGGTAGCATTATAAATTGTAGTTTGATATGTCACATATTGTATAATCATACACTTGTTTTAAGTTATGGCATGCACATTCACAATGTTTTTGATTAATTAGTTTTGCTATTGGGCTTCCCAAATCTCATTACCTACCAACTAACCACATAGGTGGAAGCTCAAGCAAGAGTAAGGAAAAGATTATTGATGAATGAAGATGATGCTCTTGCTTGAATGAATTTTGTGTAAATATTATGAGTTGTTATGCTCTACTTAAAAGTTGCTGTGGTTTGTAACCTCTAAACCTCTACTTGAAGTATCATGTGAATATGTGATTATGCATGCATGAAAATGGATTAGAAGTGCCAAGGAATGGTAAGGAAGTAATCATGCATGATAGAGGTGGGCTTATGAACCATAAAGAGGTTTTGGTGATTTTTGAGAAAAGTTGGTTTTCAAAGAAAAAAGGGTTCCAAAGGCCCTGAAAACTGATCTGTTTTAAATGACGATGAAAAATAGCAAATGAGCTCTGATTGAGTGAAACTTTGCAGCTAAAAACTAAAAATTCTAAGCTTTAAAATGATATAAAGTTTGCAAAATTTGGATGTGTACATTAAGAGATATGATTTTCCAAGTTTAAGGGAAAAACTGGAAAAACAAAAAGTGACCATTTGGACAGTATGTGTTTTCGGAATAAACTGATTTAAATCAGCAAGGTTTTGGGCCAATTAGTATTTTTCCCCTATAGATAACTCAATAAGATTAATTTAGAAATTGGAACCACTCAATTTCTATTTTTCTATGATTAATTATGATTTTTCAAAGTTGGGCCAGAAATCTGGAAAATTGACCAGTGAACAGTAACAACGTTTTAAAATTTTCAAGTTCACTATTTTGGGTCAATATTTTGATATCTAAGGCCCTAGACTGGTTCAAAAGTGATCTAATATGAGCATATAGGGGGAAAATAAGAGGTATCACACTCATTCTCCCTAAAAACAACCTTCTAGGTCAAGGCTCAAGCAATATCAAACAAGGAAGGAAGAGACTTAAGGTGGGAGATCTAGTCTCAAATTGAAAGGAAATGCATACTTGTTATGCAAAAACTTGTATATGGAGAATTATGTTAAATTGTGAGAATATGTATGATGAACTCATACTATTCCATACCAAAGTTAAGTATATTGAAATTTTATGAAGCATGTTAAATAATTATGGAGTTAAGTTAGGTGCAAAAAAGAAGGGAAAAAACAAGCATGTATAAAATAAGAAAAATGGTCAAACAGCCTTACCAAATACTCATTTTGAGGTAACAACAAAACAGAGTACATGGACTCCAAATTACATGAAATTTTTCATAAATATACTACATTCCAAGATTTAAAATGTGATAAAGTTTGCTAGATTTGGATGTGTATGCATAAAGTTATGTTTTTCCAAAATTAAGGGAAAAATCTTTAAAATTGAAAAATGGTCATATAAATATTAGAATTTTACGCAATAAACTGCATTAATTGAGTAAAGATTTGTCCAAATGAGTATTTTCCCTCTAGGTAATAGAATAAGCTTTAATTAAAATCTTAAACCATTTGATTTCGAGTTTTCTAAAGTTAGTTATGAAATTCAAAATTTGTCTAAAAATACGAAATTTTAACCAAGTAGAAGGTAACTTTTGGTGAATATTGAAATTTCACTTGGTTAACTAATTCTAATTTTGGAATGTTTTCAAGTAGTCTAGTTAAGATCTCTAATGCATATTAAGGTTAAGTAAGAGAGGTGTCACAATACACATGCCATCTTGAGCTTCTAACTTTTCAGTAATTATTTCATTGTCACGAAGGTGATTGAATTTAATACTTACCAGACGTTACTTTTAACAGGAAGGGGTTATATGCATTTAAACACATCATCTTACATTTAAATTTGTGTAAATTAAAAACTTTAAAAAAAAGTACCAATTACTGGACCTAATAATATTGGTTCTAGAAAACAACATGAGAAAAAGCCATGGAATTCATTAAAAGATACTTTCAGCCCTTACTGTAAGAGTGGGTTAACTATTTTTATAAGCTTAAAGAAGCTAAATATATTACTTTTGTCATACTTTATCTTTAGACTATATTATAGTCCATTCTATGCTCATCTGAACCACTTTAGATGACTAAAGGTACAAGAAAATCAAATCTGAAATTTTTGTCTTGTGGTACTATTCATTTGGCAAATTCCATATTTCTGGGTCAAATGTGAAAATTCATTATAAATTCTAGAAAAATTGAAACTTGGTGGTTCCAAGTTCTACTAAAATATATTTGTGTGATCTTTGAAAGAAAAATAATTCCAGAAACCAAACTAGTGAAAATCAGAAACAGTTTCGTGTGAAAGACTACTGTTCAAATGGTCAAAACTTGATTCCATATTCCTATTTATAACTTTGGAAAATCACCATAATTCATATATAGATCCAATTTGAATGTTCTACCTTGTTATCTGAAGCTCAAGATGTTTATTTTCATAATGCAAAATAACTTAGTTAGATTCACATGTTAGCATTATCAAAACATTGGTAAACGCTCACTGCCTCATGGCCATTACAACAAACAAAAGTATAATTACCAAAGTTAGGGAATAATTAGACATAATCTCATTCAAACATAAAACATATACGTAAACTTTTTGGACTATCAATATCATCATTAGTCGCGCCCTAACACAATAACCTTACCCTTAGGAGTACCTATTCACGTTGTATGATTGAAGGAAGGTGAGATTTTAGGAAATCTCAGTTGCAACAACTTTTCTTCATATTGAATATGCAACACTATAGTTTAGTGCATGTAAAAATAAGCCATAAGAATAAAACCTTAAGTATAACCATACTTAATTAAGAGCAAGCTAGTGTATGTTCCCTTAGCAAATAGATAATTAGCCATGCACACCTAGGGCAGTTAGCTACCCTGCCATCTGTCTGTTGATGCTATATTTTGATGAGAACAAAATGATTTCAAGAATTATGAAGCTTGAATTATTGTTGATTAAGTGTTTATTTTGAAATACTCGAGTTCTATGCTTCAGTAATTGAGTTTTAATGAAAGAATTTGAAATACTCGAGTGTTGTGGTTTGAAACTCGATTATTGAACCTTGTTCATGTGATAAAAATCAATATTTTCGGACAATACTCGAGTTACTAATGAAAGTGTTGAGAATACTCAAGAAATAAATGCTGATACTCGAGTACTGTAAGTTAAAATGTTTCTGTGATTTAGGACTTTGAATGAAAACTCAAGTAGTAGGTTGAGGTGTTGTCAACACTTGAGTGATACTGTCAAGTGTTGATACTTAAAATGTTTTAAACTGAATGTTCTCAAATGAAACTCGAGTATTGATGTTGAACTATTAGAAACACTCGAGTATTGTGTTTTAATACTCGAGTATTGAACATTATTTTCAAAACAACATGCTTCACTTGATGCAAAATACTCAAGTTATAGATGGAAGTATTCACAACGCTCGAGTACCATGATTGAATACTTGAGTATTGCGATATTTTTTCAAGAGACAGCATTTCACTTGAAGAAAAAGACTCAAGTTATGGAAGAAGTGTTGCTAATACTCGAGTGATAGTTTACAACACATGAGTATCGGGCAAAGTTTTCAAATATGGTGCAACACTTCAAGCAGAACACTCGAGCATCTCGAGTATTGGGTTTTCAATACTCGAGTATCGAGCACTCTTTTTCTCAAAACACAACACTTCCATCAAAACACTTGAGTAATGGTAAGAGAAGTGATAAGACTCTAGTATTATGTTTCCAACACTCGAGTATTGTCAATTTTTTTAAAGACATCACTTCAAGTTTTCCTCTGAACACTCGAGTAACAACTGGAAGTATTCTGAACACTTGAGTACTAAATCTACAACACTTGAGTTTTTGTGTTCAAATTCAAAAATTTCTACAATACTCTTAGCAAGCACTCGAGTAATCTCCAAAATGTTTAAACACTTGAGCATTGACATAAAACACTTGAGTATTGTTCAAAATGCTTGGTCATCACTCGAGTATTGTTTTTCCTCAACTGCTATTTTTTTCTGACATCTTTTTACCTGCTCTCTGACTTTCCTTATTTGTGATTAACAACGCTTGAATCTCACCTGCCATCATAAATGTAGAAACCCAAGATCATGGGAAGAGAAAAAGATGATCACACTTCCTGCAGACAGATTGCATAAATCAGTCGTCATCGTCAATGCTCCTGAAACTCATTTAATGTAGCATTAATGGTGAAAACGAAGAAGTGGTTAATGAGAGTAACGGGCATTTAATTGTCTCTAACAGCATTTCCGTACTTCTCATCTATAAAAGCACCAGGCATTGATTACAGAGAATATACGAAGAGATGAACATTTATACGGGCATTAAAAAGCATTCATTATATTCTCTGAAAATCCTTTCAATATTCCTCTAAGCTTCATCTATTGCTATCTACTTTTTGAGAGAGTTTCTTTGAGCATTACTTGCTTTAAATATGTGAAAAATTCAAGGTTGGGACCTTGAATCCATTGGGCTGTGAATCTGTTAAAAAACAGAGTGTGAGACTCTGTTTTATTGCATATTGTAAGGGGGAGAGTGGTTCTCCTTTGTAAAGGCAGTGTTGGCCTTTTTTGTTGTTGATTAGTGGATTGAAATACTCAGAGGTGCTCTGAGGACTGGACGTAGGTCAGAAGGACCGAACCAGTAGAAATCTCTCGTGTTCATCTTCTCCTTTCTTCACTCGGTGAATTTGTTTTTAATTCAGTAATTTCCAAATTAAATTTACAATTTGACCAATTCACCCCCTCTTAGTCATATCTTGCATTAACATTTGGTATCAGAGCAGGTCTCTTGTGGAAAGAACTTAATAGTTTCAAGAGAGATCCATAGCAGGATTTGATGAACATATTATTGCAGATGGAGCATCAATCACTAGACCACCAGCATTCAACAGCCAAAAGTTTTCCTTCTAGAAAATAAAATTTCAGAACTTTATTCTAGCCACTGACTTTGATTTATGGGATGTTTTTGAAATAGGAAATATTGTGCCAATGAAAAAGGATAAAGACCAGCTAGTTCATAAAACTAAAGCATAATTTGATGAAGAAGATAAGAAAAAGATGTTGCTAAACAGGAAGGTTGTCTTTATGTTGCAAGCAACATTAAATGAAGATGATTTCTTCAAGGTCTGCACCTTGCCTTCTGCTAAACACATGTGGGAAGCACATGAAATAGCTTATGAAGGTACAGAGGCTATAAAAGAAAGCAGAGTCAACATGCTGACCACTGAGTATGACTTACTCAGAACGAGGGATGAAGAAACTATTAGCAAATTTCAAATATGTCATACTCATCTCATCAACAAACTAGCAGCCCTGGGCAAAACATATGATCAACATACCTGGGTAAGAAAAATATTAAATGTTTTATCTAGCAAATGGGAAGCTAAGGTTTCTGTCATTGAAGAATCCAGAGGACATCGGTAGCAGCTCTGTTTGGAAGTCTTACTGAATACAAAAGCAAGCAAAAATTCAAGAAAGAATTTTCAAACATTGAAGAGAAAAAGAAAAAGGGACTGGATCTTAAAACTATAAAAGAGAAAGAGTCAGAAACTGAAGAAGAAGAAGGTGATGTAGAAGATGAAGAACTTGCTATGGTAGTCAGAAAATTCAGAAGAATGCATCGCAAGATCAACACTTCAAAAGGCCATTCAAAGGAGGATCAAGCAAAATAATCTGCTATGAATGTAACAAGCCTGGTCATGTTAAAGTAGATTGTCCTCAGCTTGCTACTTAAAACGAAGATAAAGAAAAAGACAAGAAGAAACTAAAGTTCTTCAAGAAGAAAAAGGCATATGTATCAGGCATCTGGGGTGATAGCTCAGATGAAGACAAAAGTGAAGCTGAGGAGGAAGCTAATCTCTGCCTTGTTGCCTAAGAAGAAGATTCAGTAGCAGAAGAGGTAATTCTTGAACCTACTTATGAAGAATTACTTTTTGAATATGATGAAATGCATATTGAATTACTCAAATTTGCAAAAGAATTATCTTTCCTAACAAAAAGAGTTAAAGAACTTGAGAAATCTACTGAAGAACCAATTGTCATTAACACTTGTTCAAACCTTAACACTCTGAAAATAGAAAATGAACATTTATCTAAAACTCTTCAGAAGTTCACTCGGTGAAGTGAAATGCTACAAATCATTTTGAAAAAGCAAAGAGTTACAAATGATAAAAGTGGTATAGGATATGAGCCTCAAAATGATTTAAAAAAGAAGCAAGAAAAAGAATGGAAATAAGAGTTACTTGAAATACTTTCAAAAGTCTGTGCATTCATCCGAACCTTTTACATTTTGTAGTTATTGTAATAGAAAAGGACACCAGACTAGGAATTGTTATTTCGAGAAGAATAAAGCTTTAGGCACATATAAATGGGTACTAAAAGGAACTTATGTTCCAAAAGCACCAAACACTAACCCAAGAGGACCCAACAGAACTTGGGTACCTAAACCATTAAATGATTTTCTTACATGTATGTCTTAGAGTATCCAAATCAAACAAGTGGTATATTGACAGTGGATGCTCAAGACACATGACGAGGCATGAAAACAAATTCCTCAATTTAAAAGCCAAGGAAGAAGGCAAAGTAAGCTTTGGAGGAAATCAATCTGGGAGGATCACTAGAATTGGTGAAATATCAAATACCAATGGAGCACCTATCAAAGACGTATATCATGTGGAAGGACTTTGTCACAATCTTCTCAGTGTAAGCCAAAGTACTGATAAACAAAATTGGGTGATCTTTGACTCTGAGGAATGCTTCATTGTCAACAAAAAGGATCTTTCCATCAACAAAGAAAAGTTGAACATTCAACTCAGAGCCCCTAGGGATGGTAATTGCTATACTATTGATTTAGAAAAGAATTTTACAAAGTCCTGCTTAATTAGTCAAGCTAATAAAACTCAATTGTGGTACAGACAATTGGCACATGTAAACATGAATCAACTTAACAAATTAATCTGAAATGAATTAGTTCAAGGGCTTCCAAAACTAAAATTCAAAAATGATTTGATCTGTGATGCCTGTCAAATGGGTTAGCAAACAAAATCCTCTTTCAAATAAAAAACAGAATTTCATCAAAAAGATCGCTTGAACTACTTCATATGGATTTAATGGGTCTTGCTAGAGTAAAAAACCTGGGAGGAAATATCTATACTCTTGTGATTATTGATGATTATTCTAGATTTACATGGACCATATTTTTAGCCTCAAAGTATGAAACATTTGAATAGTTCACAATTTTTGCCAAAAAGGTCCAAAATGAGAAAGGTATGTTCATTGTTTCCATTAGAATAGATAACGGAGGAGAATTTGAAAATGGATACTTTGCAGCATTCTGTGAAAATGAGGGAATCAATCATAACTTCTCAACACCAAAGACTCCTCAGCAAAATGGAGTGGTGGAGAGGAAAAATAGAGTACTTGCAGACATAGCGAGAGCAATGATAACAGAAAAGCAAGTTTCTCAGGTGTTTTGGGCAGATGCTCTAAGCACAGCTTGTTACATTTCAAATAGACCATACATAAGACCTTCCTTGGGAAGAACTCCATATGACCTATTCAAAGGAAGAAAGCCAAATCTGTCTAACCTTCATGTTTTTGGCAGCAAATGCTTCGTACACAATAATGGTAAGGATAACCTAGTAAGTTTGATGCCAAGTTAGATGAAGGTTTATTTCTTGGTTATTCCAATAGAAGCAAAGCATAGAGTCTTTAATAAACATACTTGGTGGTAGAAGAATCTTTACATATGGTATTTGTTGAAACTAATCCTCTTGCAAAATCTAGTGTCGATGAAGAAATTATTATTTCAAAAAGTTTTGAAAATCAAAATAAGGATAGTTCAATTGATTGTCAACCATCTCAAAATTTTGAAAATGAACAATCAGATGAAAATCCTCAATCTCCTCAACCAAGAGCTTGGAAATACATCCGCAATCACCCCATCAATCAAGTGATTGGAGAGGTGAATGAAGGGGTACAAACCAGAAAAAGATTTATGAATGACGCTCAATTTTCAGCCTTCATTTCAAAAATAGAGCCTAAAAGTATTGAGAAAACTTTGTCTGACAATGATTGGATTATTGCAATGGAAAAAGAACTAAATCAATTTGAAAGAAATCAAGTTTGGGACTTAGTACCTAGACCAAATGATCATCCAATCATTGGTTCAAAATGGGTATTCAGGAACAAGCTTGATGAATCTGGAATCATTGTAAGAAACAAAGCAAGATTGGTTGCAAAAGCATATAATCAAGAAGAAGGAATTGATTATGAAGAAACATATGCACCTGTGGCAAGATTAAAGGTTATACGTATCCTACTTTCTTTTGCCTGCATTATAGATTTCAAACTTTTTCAAATGGATGTAAAGAGTGCTTTCTTAAATGGTTTTATCATGGAAGAAGTTTATGTTGAACAACCCCTAGTTTTGAAGATATTTCCAAACCAAACCATGTTTACAAACTAAAGAAAGCTCTTTATGGTTTAAAACAAGCTCCTAAAGTTTGGTATGAAAGATTAAGTAATTTCTTAATCAAGAAAGATTTTGTTAGAGGAAAAGTGGACACAACTCTTTTCATCAAACATTCTAAATTAGATCTGTTAGTGGTCTAAATTTATGTTGATGATATCATCTTTTTTTTGGTAAACTGATGATATCATCTTTGGTACAACTAACAATAATCTTTGCCAAGAGTTTGCTAAGATGATGCAAGGAGAATTTGAAATATCCATGATGGGAGAGTTAAATTTCTTTCTTGGACTTTAGATTAAGCAAAGAAAGATTGGAATCTTCATTAACCAAGCCAAATATCTTAAAAAGCTGTTGAAGAAATTTGGAATGGATCAATGCAAAAGTGATGACACTCTTATGAGTTCAAATGCACTCCTTGATGCAGATGTTAATGGGAAAGATTATAATATCAAGAGATATAGAGGAATGATTGGATCCCTACTTTATCTCATGGCAAGCAGAACTGACATTCAATTTAGTGTTTGAATGTGTGCTCATTATCAGGTTGCTCGCAAAGAGTCTCATGCTGAAAATGTCAAAAGAATTCTAAGATATCTAGCTGCCACCTCAGATATTGGATTATGGTATCCTAAAGGAGGAAATGAAGAACTAATAGCTTATTCAGACTCTAATCATGCTGGATACAAGACTGATAGGAAAAGCACAAGTGGTCAATGTCAATTTCTTGGAGGTGCCCTGGTTTCCTGGTTCAGCAAAAAGCAATCAACAGTGTCATTATCTTCAATAGAAGCTAAGTATATTGCTACTGCAAGTTGTTGTGCCCAAGTATTATGGATGAAGTAGCAACTCCAGGATCTGGGAATGATGTTCAAGGAGATTCCCATCTTCTGTGATAACACAAGCACAATTAACCTTTCAAAGAATCCTGTGCATCATTCATATACAAAGCACATTGACATTAGGCATCATTTTATCAGAGATCATGTGCAAAATAAAGACATCAAGGTTGAATTCATTCCCACACATCTTCAGCTGGCAGACATTTTCACAAAACCCCTTGGTAGAGAACAATACACAAATATCATAAGGGAATTAGGAATGGTGAACCCAAATGAATTGTAAGTTAATGTGTATTTGCCATATTTGATGTTTAATAATACTAACTTAAGCTTCAAAGTGGTTTATTAAAGTTTTGTAGGTGTTGAATTAAATACTTGAAGTTAAAACTCGAGTGCCGGAAGAAAGAAAAAGAAGTGTTCGACATAATTTTAATGAACACTCGAGTGTTGTGAAGCATCACTCGAGTGTTGATGACAAAATCTAATGCATTACTCGAGTTTTAGGTTCAAGTGAAGAGTTATGGAGCAACATTCGAGCTCTAGGAGGCAATACTCGAGTATTGAGCATCACTAGAAGTCAAATACACAAGTACTGGATGCAAGTAAAGGTAACACTCAAGTTTTCAATCTCAAAACTCAAGTTTGGTAAGAATTTTTAAGTCTTGAATCCCAATACTCAAGTATTGAAAAGTCAATACTTGAGTGTTGAAGAATTTCACAGGCCAAGGACACCGATACTCGAGTACTCCATGGGAATACTCGAGTGCTAGCATTCGCTGAGATAAAGGGGACCCCGATACTCAAGTACTGAAGTATCAATACTCGAGTGTTGGCAAGTAAAGCCCAATACTCGAGTACTCAAAGTTAAAACTTGAGTACTGACTTGTCCGTTCATCTACGCTGGTGCAATACTTGAGTACTGTCAGAACAATACTTGAGTGTTACGCTCAACACTTGAGTACTGTAATATAACACTTGAGTGTTTGGCATATTTTCACTCAACACTCGAGTACTGGAACTCAATACTTGAGTGTTGGCACGTCTGGTCTTCAAAAACCCTTTTTGTCCATCACTCGAACCCTAACCCCCATTTTTCACTTGAGTTTTCTCAAATCAGTTTCTCTAACCGTTGCTTTTTCTTCCAAACCGTTACACACCCACTCGGATTCATCAAACTGTCAAAACCGCTCCATTTATTCCATTAAAAACACCTTCAATCATCAGATTTCCCATTATCGACGCAATCTACCCGTCGGCACTTTTTCTTCCAAAATCTCATTTTTTATCTAAGTTCATCATGGCTCGTACCAAGAGAATAAAATCAGCATCCTCAGCTCATATTCACTCTCAATCATCCTCAAAGAAAGTGAGAATCATAGTGCCATTTGAGAAGGAAGAAACAGTGGCTCCCTTGGTTCATAAGTCTCCCTCTGATCAACCAAAATCTATCATGAAAAAAGAAAAAGGCAAAGAGAAGGTCCCAGTATTCTCTTCTTCAATCCTTGAACCATCATCTGCGCAAGGATCAGATTCTGACACTGAAAGCATTTCTCCAGGTAGTTTGATCTCAAGCATGAAGAAGAAGAGGAAAGCGAGAGCAAGTGGCCCTGGGGAATCTTCCAGAAGAGAAGCAAAGAAGGAAAGCAAGCTAGAGCCTCCTCCAGGTTACAAAACTTCCATTTTGTATATTACTGAGCATGATGAGTATGAGTTAAGATACACATTTGACGAAAAATTAAAGGATTTCTTAGAAAAAGAAATGTCTGAGTTGCTACGACCTGGGGAAGAGTATTCAGGCAATTTATCTTTTAATCCCTCATCCACGTTAGTATTGCAGAGGACCATTCACTACATCTATTCTAGATGTTTAGTGAATAAGAGCAAGAACTACACTCATCTAGCCTATGGAGACTATCACATTCTAGCATCCATAATGGCTAAAGAAAAGAGGAACATTGGTCAGCTTGTATTCAATGAGATGTGGAGGTTTAGATTTTCTAACTCCAAAAGGATGACAGTGCCATACCCTTGCCTTATCTCTCGGATTCTTGATATTCATTAGGTTTGGTATATTATGGAGAAGGTTGATAACCCCATTCTATTTTTTGCTCAACACTTCCACAGAATGAACATCGATATGGTGAAGGTTCAGTCTCAGCCAGTGAAGAAGAAGAGAAGGGCCACATCTGCCACATCCCAAGGACAGGATAAGGCTCAATCATCTGCATCCCCTCAGAGTCCTTTTGCTCCATCATTTGCTAATGCTGCTATTCAGCATTACTTGGAGACTGAATTCAGAAGAATGGCTGAAGGATTTGTGGGAACTTTTAGGTCAAACATTGAGGATTATCTAAGAAATTCATTGAAGGTTGCAAGAGAGTATTTTTCTGGCATGGCACTTGAGGTTGCAGTTACATCCTTGTCCAAAGATCTTGTCATGTTCAGAGATGCCTTTCTACAGAAGTTTGACACTTTGTAGAATATTGTGGCTGGCCTGGATAGCAGGGTTGCCTCTATTGAGCAGTTTATCAAGGAGTATCAGGCCTCCACTTCAGCTCCTGCTCCTTCACCTCACCCTTCATCTCCATCTCAATCACATGAGGATCCACTCACAGACGCAGTGCTGGCCATGATTGACTTCTTATCTTCCATTCTGTACCCTGAGCCATAGCCCATTCCTGTATCCCCTGTGTCCTCTATAGCTCCCTCTGTACCTGTCATTGATTCTACGCCTATCATTGAGCTTGTGCCATCCTCTGATCCTGTTCCTTCTCCTCCTCACTCACCCCCTATTTGATTGATGCCAAAAATGGGGAGAAAAAAATCATATGCTTATGTGCTTATGCTTATTTTGTATTATGACTTTGTCACTTTGCTTCTATATGGATTATGATATAAGTTTGGTTTAATATTATGAATTCATGATTTGCTGATTCAATTTTTTTTTAACTTTGTGCATCATGATTCATTTCTTAAAGTGTTAAAAATTCTTAGCTTCCATAATTCCTCACTCTAATTTTACAAGTTTTTGTCATCATCAAAAAAGGGGAGAATGTTGATGCCATGTTTTGATGATAACAAAAATGATTTCAGGAATTATGAAGCTTGAATTATTGTTGATTAAGTGTTTATTTTGAAACACTCAAGTTCTATGCTTCAGTAATCGAGTTTGAATGAAAGAATTTGAAATATTCGAGTGTTGTGGTTTGAAACTCGAGTATTGAACCTTGTTTATGTGATAAAAATCAATACTTTTAGACAACACTCGAGTTACTGGTGAAAATGTTGAGAATACTCAAGAAATGAATGCTAATACTTGAGTACTGTAAGTTAAAATATTTTTGTGATTTAGTACTTTGAATGAAAACTCGAGTAGTAGGTTGAGGTGTTGTCAACACTCTAGTGATATTGTCAAAACAATCGAGTATAATGTTTTAAACTGAATACTCTCAGATGAAACTCGAGTATTGATGTTGAAGTATTTGAAACACTCGAGTATTGTGTTTTAATACTCGATTATTGAACATTATTTTCAAAACAGCATGCTTCACTTGATGCAAAATACTCGAGTTACGGATGGAAGTATTGACAACACTAAAGTACTATGATTGAATACTTGAGTATTGTGATATTTTTTTCAAGAGACAACATGTCACTTGAAGAAAAACACTCGAGTCATGGAAGAAGTGTTGCCAACACTCGAGTATCGGGCAAAGTTTTCAAATGTGGCGCAACACTTCAAGCAGAACACTCAACATCTCGAGTATTGGGTTTTCAATACTCGAGTATCTTGCACTTTTTTCTCAAAACACAATACTTCCATCAAAACACTCGAGTAATGGTAAGAGAAGTGATAAGACTCTAGTATTATGTTTCCAACACTCAAGTATTGTCAATTTTTTTAAAGACAGCACTTCAAGTTTTCCTCTGGACACTCAAGTAACAACTTGAAGTATTCTGAACACTCGATTACTAAATCTACAACACTCGAGTATTTGTGTTCAAATTCAAAAATTTCTGCAATACTCTCAGCAAGCACTCGAGTAATCTCAAAAATGTTTAAACACTCAAGTGTTGCATAAAAAAATTGAGTATTGTTCAAAATGCTTGGTCATCACTCGAGTATTGTAAAACAAAACTCGAGTATTGTTTTTCCTCAATGGCTATTTTTCTCTGATAGCTTTTTACTTGCTCTCTGACTTTCATTATTTGTGATTAACAACATTTGAATCTCACCTGCCATCATAAATGCAGAAACCGAGGATCATGGGAAGAGAAAAAGCTGATCACACTTCCTGCAGACAGATTGCATAAATCAGCCGTCGTCACCAACGCTCCTGAAACTCATTTAATGCAGCATTAATGGTGAAGATGAAGAAGTAGTTGATGAGAGTAACGGGCATTTAATTGTCTCTAACGGTATTTCAGTACTTCTCATCTATAAAAGCACCAGGCTTGATTACAGAGAATATACGAAGAGACGAACATATATACGGGCATATATTCCTCTAAGAGTCATCGATTGCTATCTACTCTTTGAGAGAGTTTCTTTAAGCATCACTTACTTTAAATCTATGAAAAATTCAAGGTTGGGACCTTGAATCCATTGGACTGTGAATCTGTCAGAAAACAGAGTGTGAGACTCTGTTTTATTGCACATTGTAAGGGGGAGAGTGGTTCTCCTTTGTAAAGGCAGTGTTGGGCTTTTTTGTTGCTGATTAGTGGATTGAAATACTCAAAGGTGCTCTGAGGACTGGACGTAGGTCAGAAGGACTGAACCAGTAGAAATCTCTCGTGTTCATCTTCTCTTTTCTTCACTCGGTGAATTTTTTTTAATTCAGTAATTTCCAAATTAAATTTACAATTTGACCAATTCACCCCCTTTTGATCAAATCTTGCACTAACACTATCTGTTGCATCATGGCTATGGAAATATTCATAACATTCATGCAGGGGATTTTACATGTTCTCATGCCTATATATGGCAACATGACACAAACAAACATGCTGTAATAATGCATAATAACATGAGAGGAAAAGAGTCACTACCTAATGTTCTTTCTTCCCTTTTACCTTTTGTCTGTTCCTTTCTTGGATGACTCCTTATTGGGCATGGGCATGTGTCATGGCATGCCATTTATACAAAATTTAGAGTGCATTATATTCACTTTATTTACAATTCCATAACTTAGCTAATTATTCCCCTAATCCTTACTTAACCTAGGATCTAGCCTTATTCCTTAGAAAATTTGAAAATTCATAACTTGATGTAGAAAACTCCAATTGAAGTGGTTCAAGTCTCTATTTAAAGCTCTTCCAATCCTCTATCCATGAAAAATAATAACCAGCCATCATAGGCACACAAGTATAGAATTCAAGTACAAATACTACCATTCATTTGGTAAAAACTAGAACTTCTAGTTTCACTGCCTCCAATTTAAAAATTCATAACTTTCATTATACACATCCAATTAATGTATTATACAACTCATTTTAAATCTTGAGATGAGTATTCAGTGATCCTAAAATTTTGTGGGCAGAAGAGACCATTTGCCCTAGTTTAGGTTTATCCAAACATTAGTGCTCAAATCTATAACTTTTTCCACTATTGTGCCTAATGCTTGCAAAATTAGTGTTTCACTTGTACCCTACACAATTTTTGCTTCTAAACACATTGGAACCATCAAAATAGACAAATTACCACACTTTTCTCTGTTCAGACCGAAATTTCACCAATTCCAACCACAATACACAATCAACTTCCAATTCTCACCAAAACATGTTAAATTCTTACTCCATCTTACGTAAACCATTTATCAGGCCATTTCTATGATCTTAACATCATTAAAATACCAAAAACACATCTTAATCAAATCAGGACAGCCAACAGAAAATCATGAAAACTTAACCAAATTCCAAGATACTTGGTTCAAATCAATGCCTATAGTTACCTCTTTCCTTTTCTAGAGCTTGTTCTTGATTCTTCCAATCTCTACACTTCTTGGGCAGCACCAAACTCCTCTGTTAACAAAACTAAAACTATAGAAATGCTGCTCTTGATGAGAGGAACAAGTTTTGTGAAGGCACTTTGAGCCAGAAATGGGGTTTTTGGGTGATTTTGCTAGAAGTCTTTTTTTTTTGTCTCCTTGCTCTCTCAAAACCGACTTTGGGAGCTTGAAGAAGGGGTCTAGAATTTGTCTCTCTTTCCTTTCTTTGCTAGTGAAAATGAAGATGGAGAGGATATTTTGGTGGTTAAATGATGTGCCTAATTCAGTCAAGTCTTGCTTTTAATCCACCAATAATAAACCACTACATGTACCCTTACTTTTCATTTTTCTTCTTGCCTAATTTGGTAATTGTGTGTGAAACTGTGCAGAAATTTCCTTCCTTTTTTCAGATTCAAGCACTTCCTCCTCCCTCATTTTGGGCTCAAATTGGGCTCTTGGGTGATCTAAATAGGTCCTTATCCAATTGCCCTATAAAATGGATCCAAGAAGAGGAGAAAATATAGGTTTAAGGGATAACTATATTATGGTTTCAATTAATCAGAGTTAGGCCAAATTTATACTTAAATCATCCTTAACTTTAGCCCATTAGAAGAACTTATTCCTCTCATAAAATCTCCCATCATTATGATACTTAAATTATTCTTTCAAAATTTGGGATATCACAACTTTAAAGTATTTATATTTATTATTTTTTAAAGCTAATATGACTAACTTATAAATTGACATATAATTCAATAATACACATAAATAAATAATTTTAAATATTTATTTAACTTTATCAATAATTAGAGGTAGTATATAATACTTTTTGGCTTATGTTAAACGGCTTTAAGCCTCTGTATTGCGGCATTTGACTTTAGATATGCCTTTTTGCGTTATTAATTAATTACTGTATTTTTCCATTG
>JANTPZ010000927.1:855-19521 GCA_025593235.1 Vachellia pachyceras | reverse complement strand
ATCCCAATAGCAAAACTACATAATCAAAATATTGTGAATGTGCATACATAACTTTGATGCATGTGTATGATCATATAAACATGTGACACATCAAACTACACTTTATCAAGCATATGGCCATAGCATAAAAGTCACATTTCATACACAAACCATGCACTTTAATCATCATAAAAGTTCATGTAACATTCACAACACATTTTCATAAACATAAGAGGAGATTAGTAGTCTTGCTACCTTTAGCTTTGCTTTCTTTTAACTTTAAGCTCTCTTGGGTAACCTTCCCAATAGGTTCTTGAAGGTCTCAACTTCCTAAACACCATACAATAATATGCTCATAAATTTCCAGCCACCAACAAGGCAAGAAAACTCAAAAACGCAATAATGCTCCCTTTCCACATTTCAAGACCCTTACAAGTTCAAACTTGGTTTCTATGGCCTCTAATGCTTCTCAAATCCATTCCTTATTTTTAACCTACACAAAACATCATTTTAGAGCCATTGGAAGCATTAGAATCATCAAAATCCAACTCCTTCTATTTCTTTTGTTTTTTCGAAAAACTGCACAAAAGAGGGAAGTTTGGATTTTTCAACTTTTCTTTTCATATATATATATATATGTATATCCTTGCTTTCCAACTACTTTTCATGCATTATACAACTCAAATACATCTTTCCCTCTCAGGTTTCCAAATGGACAGCACCTGAATTTTCACAACAACCATAAAAAACCATCAAGCTAGTTTTGACTACTCAAGAAAGAACTTGAAACCTTTTTCTACCTCAAAAGCCTTCTCTTTTCCATTTTCATACCTTTAAACCCTAACTTTTATCTTCAAAAAGAGGGCTTTGATCAAGGAAATCAACTATTAAAGAGGTAGTAGAAGTTGCAAGAAGTAGAGAAATGTAAAGAGTTGGGTGATGACCTTAAGGTTGTGTGAAAGCTCTCTTCTTCTTCTTCCTTGGGAGCAAAGTGGCGTTTTTTGGGAGCTTGGAGGAGAGAAAAATATGACCAAATGGAGGGAAAGAGGTGGCAGAATTTTGAGAGAAGAGAGAGGAGAGTTAGCTTATGTAAAAAGCATCTTGGAAAAATGTGTGGTTAAGAATTAAACTTGGGGACCAAGTTTTGATTTACTTGGTTGTGGTTGTGCCACTTGTCATTTCTTGATTGCTTGGTGAAAAGTGGTCTTTTGGCTTCCCTTGCAAGCCTGGTTGAGCTGACCGGTTCCCTGGCTCTCCGATTACTTGATCCATTTCCGTAAAATAACCTTTATCCGGGTAATTTCCCTTTTTACTTTTCCGGTGACTTTATTTCTCATGCGGTGCCATTCCCTAGACCTCCTTGCCTAGGTGGCATCATCCCTTCCTCAAAATACTCTTGGTTCTCATCATAAATTGTCAGGATCCCTCGATTTGCGTGCAACACCATCAAACAGGCTTCCGGCGGCCAATTTGACTTAAGGACATAGAAAACTTCTATATTTTTCCCTGATTCTCAAACTCTTTTCCGTTCCTCAAAATTCTTCACAGATTTTCCGTAATTAATTTTCTAAGAAAATACTTTTTCGAGCTTTTCGGGCACTGTTGTTCTCCATACAACGAAACTACCAGTAATAATTTTATTAATTACTTTATGACCCAACTAAACTTTTCTCAGTTCAGGTCTCCTACATTTAAGGACTCCTGCTACCTCAAATAATTATTTCTCGATCGTCCTTAACTCCGATATCCTTTATTTACCACTTATTTACGAAAATACCATTACCTTTTCTACTTTTGCCATAATTTCCAAAATGCCATCACTTTTTTCTACTCTTTCTTAATTCCAACCTTGCCCTTGGTTGACTTTGACATTTTTGGTCAACTTTCACTTTTTGGTCAACTTTGACTTTTTTGTTGACTTTTGACCAAATTACCAAAATGTCCTTATTATTTGATGACATTGTATGTCCTAGGCCTTTTTAACCAAAATGACCATTTTACTCTTGTCATTTAGCCAAATGACCATTTTACTTTGGGTCATTCTTACTTAAAATCCTTAAGACTAGGGACTTAGTCAATCATGATCTTTCTTGTCTAGAGGCATTTTCCTTTCTATGTTTCCATATTCATGGGCACTAATCATCACATAATTACTGGCTTAGCCTACAATTCCTCTCACAAGAATATACAGATATTACAAATTAAAGTCCCCAGCCCCTCCTTTCAAGGATTCTCATGTTATTTGCCCTGTAACAAGGAAGGTCCAGATCTGAATGTCATGAATATAGGGAAGTTATTTGGCGTTACATATGATCCTTTCAAGTTTTCTTTTTATTGGGCAATTTTTTTGTTGATTCTTTGTTCTTTTTGCAGCAACTTATTGATAAGGAGCACTGCAAGAAAAAGGGCAAAAGAAGAAATAATTCTATTACAAGTGCTTGCAAAAGTTTTATCCACACAGCTGTCCCTTTTCTTTTCTTACTTCATTGATTTGATTATAATTTTATATGTTACACCTCCTTGCTTAATATAAGTGTGGGGGTAGGGAATCTGTGAGGATAAGGCCATCTCTGGTTGCTGTTTTGTTGTCCCTTTTGCTTGTTGTATAGTTGGAGCTTACATGCTGTTTTCTTCCCGGCAACGGCGCCAATTTGATAATGCCTTGTCGTGAGGCTATCAAATGAAACAAGTTAAATGCAATATAATGGCACTAACATAGGTCGATCTCTACGCGGCGCCTATATTGAATTACTAAGTAATCTAGAATAAATAACAAATTAACCGAAAAGTATGCGAAACATGCATTATCTATCTAATTAGACTAAATGGCTACTATTCCTAATTTTTTCCTTTTTATTTTTATAATGGAATGGATAATGGATGAAGTGAATCTCCTTGATGAATGACTTAGCCAATCTTCCTAATTCCAATTAATTAAGTTCAATTACACTTAACTAGCCAAGGACTAGTAAAGAAACCTTCCCCTAATTAACACCGCTAGTGAAATTTACCTAGCCACCTAGGTTTCTTTAGTTCACTAGAGGTGTCTTAAGAGGCTAGCTCACAATAGATTCACAAATGTCCTCTCACTTTCAACTAGTGAGAGTTTCAAGAACACGAATTATCAACTATAGTGAAAAATAGGTCCACAAGATAATTAACAATTCGTTAAGTGCAAATCCAATGCAAGTATTAATATCCAGATTACACATACCAGTAATAATCCTCAAATATATATATGAATTATAGTCCTAAACACCTAGCAACTATAATCAAAATATATAAAGAGTGGATACTAAAATTAGGGACAACCAAACTTCCCTCTTAGCTCAAGAACTCTGAAAAGCTTCATCAAATCATCAAGGAGTGGAGTGATCAGGTACCCATTACAGGAGAATGACTATACCAAGTATCAGGTCCTCTGAGAGCCATGGGAACCGGATCTTCTGGAACGATGAGAATGAACGAAAGAAGCAGAAGGTCGAGGCAGCATTTTTGTTGTTGGGTTCTGTGAGATGGAATAATGGAGGTGGATGAATAAAGGAATCAGGAGGCGAGCTTAGAGAATGGGAGTGGCGGCTGGATGGATGATAAACGAACAGTGGTGGCTGCCCCTCTCTCCCCCTCTGTGCGTCGTTGTGACTCGTGTATGAAATGAGGGAATGGGTCTGTGGCGCACGATGAATGGAAGAAGGAAGGAATGAAGCGGCGCGCCCCCCTGTGAATGAGGAATTGGATGAATTAATGGAATCAGGGGCGGCGGCTGTCGAATGCGGTCAGAAGGCGTGGAATGGAATGGTAGATAAAATGGAGAAATGAATTGGGGGGTGGCGGCGCAAGCTTCTGGTGGTGGCCCCCTGCCTTGGTTGCGGGCCCCTCAGAATAAATGAGGAGATTGGATAATTGTGAATGGATGATTCAATCCACCGCCAATGAATGAGGGCTCAGCAAAAATATGAAGTGGCAGCTGGAGATATTGGAAGGAATGGATTTGTGGTATGTGGGCTGGATCATTTGGCCCAATGAATAAATGGATCAAAGATGAATGGATGGATGATGAATGTGCCTCCTCTTTCTTTTCTTTTCTTTTTTACTGCACAAAAAGAAAAACTAATAAAACTCCAATACATAGTCAACAAGTCCATAGTGCCAAATCATCTAGGAGTCAAAATAATTCAAAACTCCTAAAAAATGATATAATTGTCCTTTTACATAATACTTATTTAATTAAACTCAATTAAGCCCATAATGAGTAGTAATAGACTAAGTTTAGGTACTAGAAATATATATAATATTGAGGTTCATCAAATCTGTGAGGATAAGGCCATCTCTGGTTGCTGTTTTGTTGTCCCTTTTGCTTGTTGTATAGTTGGAGCTTACATGCTGTTTTCTTCCTTTCCACTTGCATTGAGGACAATGCAAGGAGTAAGTGTGGGGAGAGTAACATGAGGCCATTTTTTATTTCTGAATTGCTAATTTGTTGTGACTCACTGATGTGTTGTTTGCTAGTTCTGCACTGCTTTGAAAAATTTTGGCTGTCATTTGCGTCTTGATATCAATATTTTTTAATGCTTGGCTGATTGTTGAACTAGAATGAGTCTTTAAAGTATTTCATTGAACTTAGCACTAAGCCTAGATAAATCCATGCTTAAATATCTATGCAATTAATCTTGGAGAGTTAAGATGAAGTGAGTAAGCCAGTTGTGAGGACTTCAGCCTGAATTCATACTTAAATAGTGTGATGTCATCAAGTTTAGCAACTTCCTAGAACTTGTCTCAATCCTTAACTCAAAACCACATTAGCTCTTGGAATTGTGAATATGATAAGGGCATTTCTTTCAAACACTTTTAACCAAACAACACCCATATATCTTAATTTCCTTTGCTTAGCCCTTTGAGCCCTACGTTCATTTTTTTTTTAAATTTCCAACCTTGGTTAATGAACATTGCATGTTGAGTGTTAGGATAGCTCCAAACATTTGGAGCTACTAAATGGTTGCTTGACATATATTAGAATTAATAAAATCCTTGATTGCTGCAATGATATATTGGGCATAATGTCTGATAGTTGATGAGTTGCATCACTGGAAATCTGGAACCCAACCCTTTTACTGGATTGTTTCTCTGTTAAAAAAAAGAGAAAAAAAATCATGTGTGGCTGCTGAAAAAAAGGGAAAAAAAACAAAGAAAGAAATTGGAAGTACAAAAAAGGGTGAAAAAAGGAAAAAAAAAAGAAGATAAAAAAGGACAAGGGAGCAACACACAAATAGGTACAGCAAAAACAAAACAGAGAGAGAAACAATTTATAAAGAAGAGGGAAATAAAGAATGTATTTGAATAACAATCACCCATGATTGCTTGATGTGCGTAAGTTTAGCGTTTCTATGATAAAGTCAGCTTGAAACATGATTCTGAGTTTTGATAGCAAGCAATAAAGTATTGGAAGAGTGCATTTGCATGTTCATTAATCATTGACATTTATCTCCATTCCATCATTTAGCCTTTCCAACAATACAACCCACATAAAGGCCCTTTGATTCACAAAACCTTATTGCATTTGAGTGGTGGAGGTGTATGGTAGTTACAAGCTTATGGTGAAGTCTAAACTAGATGATTTTGAGGGAAAGAACCCATGTTGATGAGAGTGAGTGAAACACTTTTCCCTGTAAGGAATCTCACATCATCCATCTCTGTAAGGAATCTCACATCATCCATCTCCCTTGATTAAATTTCAGGTTTAAACTCAATAGAAAAGCTTGAGTTTAAGGATAAAAGCTACAAGTAATGAATTATTTCTATTTTAATAAATGGATATTTTTCCTTATTTCCAAGTATAATCATTCTCAAATTTAGATTTCAGTTTAACATTGGTCATCATTAATGTACCATATGAATTAGACAACATTAATGTGAAAAATGAGCAGCAATGTCTATAACTTATAAACAAGATGTCCATGACTCTAATCCTAAAAATATAAAAATCCAATTTGTATTGCAATTCGGAATACAAATTGTAAGTGCCACATCACTCACCAATATTTTCATCTCACAAATGCCTCTTCTAAGATTCGGATCTAGTCCTCCTTCTGTTGCTCGTGCCACGTGAAGTGTGATGAACCTAAACTATATCCTTCAGATAAGAAATATTATATATATATTGTTAAAAGTATAATATTAACGTATGGCTTACATAACACACATATATATATATATTCATATCAATATATATTAAAATATAAAACATAACAATAATAAAATATTTATAATGTCTTTTTTTAAAAAAGTAAAATTAAAAAATATATACATAATTAACGTAATATTATTAATTAAATTTATTTTCCTTTTTATTTATATTATGTTTCAAGATAGTATTAAAAATCATATGACATCGTATTAATTTTAAGACAAATGTGATTACTTCTATTATCATCGAAAGTTATTATCTTGACTGTAGCGAAATAGCAACAGCATATTAAAGAAATTAAAGATAGGTCTAAGAGAAGGGAAATGAAAGGGGAAAAAAACTAATAAAGCAGCAAAATTAGCCTACACACATCCTATGATCAGATGATGAAGGAGTAGCAATCGATTCAAAAACCACTTATGCATCAGAAGTCAGAATAGCTAGCAAGGAGAGTGATAGTTGTAACACTCACCCCAAATGGCATACTCCCTTATAAGCCTCTGTTGCAAGAAGATATCTTAGAAGTGTGATTACATATAATATATCTATAAAGATATCTTAGAAGTCGGTGAGTCGTATAACTTAATATGCCTAACAAGTACTGTGTTAATAACATTTGGCAAATTATGTTTTTATTCGGGTGATTTATTTTACCAAACTAGAACAATACATAAAAAAACACATTATCTAATCTTGTTTTGACTTTCAGGGTTTTTCTTCCCCTTCTTCGTAGAGGGGAAGAAAGAAATTTGTGTGTAAAGACACACACAACATATTAAATATTGTACTGCTACAACAGTTATTTTTAAGTATGCGGCATGCACTGCTACAACAGTAAATATCAGCATATATTACATCTATCTGTACAAAATATTGAACAAGTTTTCTAATGATCCTTATTACTAGAGTAAGGAAACTTTTGTGCGTGAATATTGGAGCACTCCTTGGAAAAGTTTATCTTTACTTGGTGGAACTTTGTTACTTTTTCTTACTCTCATTCAGGCCATATGCTCCGTGATTCCCTTATTTAAATAAAAAGCTCTTATATGATTATTAGTTAAATGTGTAGTCTTTGCTTTGCTCTATTTATGTCTTCATGATTATTAGTTGATGCTTTAAATATGAATATTTGAAAGGAGCGTTTCTTTAGCTCCCTAATTAGAAGGCTTAGAAAATATTGGGACGTTGACACAACCATTTAGATGTAAATTAAAGCAGCATCGTATACATGGGATCAACTACTATTTTGGCCCTTAATGGAAGACTCATTTGATCAATTTGAACCATTAAGAAAGCTAAATAAATTATTTTTAAATATTCATATTTGTCATGTTTCTCAAAACTAAATTTCATAATTTATAAGTTATACTATGATATAAATCAAATGGCACATAAATATTTTTTGAAAGATAATGTAAATATGCTATAATTAAGCAAGTTACTTAGTTTTATTAATTTTTTTCAAATTACCTAGACAACTCTGCTTTATATTAAGGACCGAAGGTAGTAGTTGAGTTAGGAATGGGATTTAAAGTAAACAAAGATAAAAGCATCTACTATCTTTAGTTGTTGATATAAATCGTAGTTGACCTTTTTAAGAAATTAATGAAGTTAAAGAAACCACTTTAAATTATATATATTTAGAAATATATATAATTAGATTATACCAACAAATTAATTTGGGAATGACAATATATATATATATATATATATGTTTATTTGGCTTTTTATAATATCATCAAAAAAGTTAGTCGTGGCTTATATTAAAAACAACAATATTAAGTGTTATACACACACATGAGCTGAAGATTTAAGTGGGATTTTTGTAAATGACAAGAATTGAGTTAACTGAATTATTATCTCTACCTTGAAAATATTATTGGCCTATTTAAATTATTGCTGAAAACTACTTTTTCAATATAATTTACGATGTAAAATTGACATGGGCATATATCAAAACCAACCAACCAAAACCTACACGTTTGTTTAGTCATTCTTCTCCTTCTCATTCAATAAATGGTCCCTACATACATAGAACTCAATCCCACCCCCAGCAAATTATCCATCACGTGAAGCCTCCCCACTGAAACAAAATTAAAATTTAACTCTGACAATTGCTAACAATCATCACAAGATCTTTTCAAATTACAGACAAGAAAAAAATAAGAATGATGAAAAGAAATAAAAAAGAAAAATAAACCCCCCCTCCATGAATCTCCCATTTCTGTACACTACTTTGCTACCTAAGAATCATGAGGACAGCCAACCAATAGCGACCACGAGAAGCTTCATGCCTGATCCCACTGTTCTGATGCCTCTATGGTGGCTTGTACAGCTTATCAGATGCCCTATCAGTTCTGATAAAATGGCAGCCTGAAACACATACACAATAAAATCTAGACTGCAAAATCCAAAAATCAATAAGAAAATACAAATCAAAAGGTAAGAAGCTTGGCGAAATCATGAAATTGCTAATTGAACGGCATATAGAAAGGAAGGTGAGAGATGGAGATTTAACCTTGATCATTTGATTTATCACGTAATAAGGAATTAGTCGATTTCACTCTATTCAACCCTGTTAATAGAAGCAAGAATGTGAAGGGGAAAAGACCTGAGTTATAACATCGGCCAAAGAACCCATTTTGTTGTTGCAAGACACTTGAAACATACGTTTGGGCTCAAATAAAATCCACACTATCAATGAAGAAGGCCTAAAATACACAATAAAATAGTGTTAGGGAAGACCTGGGAAAGAAAATATTCAGGACTTGGGGGTTATATGAGCCTAATGCCTCACATGAGTAACCATTGCAATTGAAGTTGAGATATATCTTTCTTTTACTATCTCCTTTCCACTATATGCTTGTTTTAAGGGAGTTAAATTCTTTTCACACACACCTAAATGTATACAATATTTTTATATTCTTTTTAAACATAATTGTAGTAGTTTAGTCACCCAAACACACATGTCTAACATTAGATTTATTTTGGTCTTAAATATAAAATCTCAATCTATATTATTTCTAAAATTTATAATTTTTCCTAAATGAACATTCTTCATTGCACATGGTAAAAGAACTTCATAAAAAGTAGTTAGAATCTATATGATTAGAAAAGATATTTTAAAAAGATCAACACATATCTGTTAGGAATGAATAATTTAAGTAATTATTTTTTTGATTTCCGCAAATTAGTTATTAAGTTTTTATATTAACATAGTCCAATAGCACATTTTTGAAGAAGCAAAAATTGCATACTTCCACAAAGTGACTCTCAATTACTTTAAACTGTTGTAATGAAAAGTCTTTTAATAACCAAACATGCTCTTTGTAAGGAAGAGAAAGACTAGTTCGGGGATAATAGTCAGCAAAGGTAAACGTCTTCTTATCTAATTTCATGTAGTTTTAAATTGTTCAAGTTAAATTATAATAGCTTAATTTATATTAATTTAACATTAGATATATATAAAATTTAGTTATATGTGAATCATTTAATTATTTATGTTAAACGGTGTAGATGTACAATGTCCGTTGATCATAGCAGAAAGAATCCAAGTGGGTGAATTTGCCACGAAGAGCTCTTCAACAATGGGGGGCAAAAAAAATAATAAATGCACTGGAATATTTGGCAACAAAATAAATGCATAATTAAAATTTACATCTACTCAAAGAAAAAGCCATGTCTTTCTGGCAAAAAAAAAACAAACAAAGAAAAATAAAAGGCCTTGTCAGGTTGTGTTGATATTGGTATCTGCTCTTCACGCAGTTAGGTGACATTTAATTATAGATCAATAGAAGTGCTACGTGGCTAATATGCAATTGACGAAGACTTAAGGTTAACCTGACTCATATAAAAGATTTATAATAAGGACCGGAGTTGTACGATACTGAGAGGAATATTTAAATCATCGTTAATTTAAAAAATTAGAATATAATATTTTTTGATAAATTCCTCACTAATTGGACTATTTAGAGATGAGTATCAAAGTCATCACTAATTTTTCTCGCTATTTTGAAAATTAGAGAGGACTCCTCACTAAATTATTCGCTAATTGGGCTATTTAGAAAAGAATATCAAAGTCATCACTAATTTTCCTCACAATATGAGATTTTCTAGTAGTGCAACATTAGGTTTATTTGGTGCTAAATATAAAATCTCAATCTATTTTATCTTCAAAATTTATCATTTTTCCTAAATGAACATTATTAATTCCACATAGTAAAAGAATTTCATTAAAAATAGTTAGAAGGCATATGATTAGAAAAATATTTTAAAAAAATCAGCACACATCTATTAGAAATAAATAACTTAAGTAATTGACTTTTTTAATTTCCACAAATTGGTTAATATTTTATATTATCTATAGTACAAAGTGTTTTTTTTAAGCATATCACATTTTTGAAGAAGCAAAAAATTTTCAGACTTCCACAAAGTGACTCTTAATTACTTTTAACAAACAAACTTTTTGTAACGAAAAGCCATTTTAACAACCAAACATGTTCTTTGTAAGGACAACTGTCTGAAGGTAGGAGGTGGTTACCTCTTTTTAATTTTCATTACATAACTTCTCTTCATTTTCTTTTTCATGCAGTGTAAATTGTTCAAATTAAATTATAATCTTCTAATTTATATTAATTTAACGATATATATAATTTAGCATATATATGAATCATTCAAATTTATTTATGTTAAACGGTGTAGAAGTACAATGTCCTTTGATCGTGTTGGAAAAAATCCAAAAGGGGGAATTTGGCAGGAAGAGCTTTTCACCAGTGGGGATCAAAAAAATAATAATATTAATGTGCATATTTGGGAAACTTTTTTTCCAACGGTGCACACAAGTCGAAACAAAAGGCATATCGAAATCTGTAAAAAGCATTTTGAAATCCATAAAAAACATATTGAAATCCGTAAAAGCATATTGGAATCCGTAAAATTATATCAAAATCAATAAACTCCTTTCTCCCAACGGATTTCCAAACATACACAGTAATAAATGCACTATAATATTTGGCCACAAAATAAATGCATATAATTAAAATTTACAACTACCCAACAAAAAACCATGTCCAGCTAGCATAAAACAAGAAAAGAAAGATAAAAGGACATTTCAGTTTGTGATGTGTGGTATCTGCTCTTCTTTTATTTTCCTTGAATCCAACCATCTCCTTTTAGGTATGTCTTGCAATTTCTTTTATATTTTTAATTTTATTATTTTGTGTTGTTTTTCGTATTTTTAATATAAATTTTATTTATACTATGTATAAATTAATTAAAAAAATTTACTCGTGCACAAATTTTGTTAATAGATTTATAATATTTGTTTTATTTGAGTTGTGTAATATATTATTTTATATGGCTTTTCATTATGACGTGGGATATATTGTGATCCGGTCTTACCTCTCAGTTTGAGGGTCAAACCTTGAGTTTACATTGTCTTGCTTGCCGCTTAAAGGCATTGATTTGATTGTTGTCCTAAATTGGTTGTGAACCAATAGTGCTTTGTTGGATTGCAAGAAGAAGATATTGTTGTTTTCTCTAAATTTCATGTTTGTAGAGTTTCTTTCGATTCCAATGCTTCTATCAGTTGCTCAAATTGAGAAATGCATTTGAAAAAAATTTCAAGCCTTCATGGTATCCTTCTCGGTGAGTATAGACTATCAATTGTATATAGTCCTATCATGGTATAGACTATCAGTTGCACAAGTCTTTTTCGTATTTTTTTAATAAATTTTATTTATAATATGTATAAATTAATCGGAAAAATTTACTCATGGGCAAATTCTGTTAAAAGATTTATAATATTTCTTTTATTAGCCCTATGACATTTTAAAGTTTAAATTTAAATTTTATAATATTTTATTTTGTTTATCATGGATCCCTTGCAGTTAGGTTACGTAGTTAGGTGACATTTTATTATAAAGGGAAATTTATTATAAATCAATAGAAGTGCTACGTGGCTTATATGCAATTGACGAAGACTTTGAGGTTAGCTCGACCCGTATAAAAGATTTATAATAAGGATCGGAGTTGTATGGTACACGCAAAGGTGAGGATTTTACTAGCTTGCTTGCGTACGAGTAATGATATCATTTTGAAGACACAAAATAAATGCATGTAATTAATCAGAAGTACGTAGCTGCAACCACACAGCAAGAAGAAGCCATTGTGGTGGGTGGATTTTAAATGAAGGAGGGCCTCTTGTAATTTAATTAGCGAAGTCTTGAGGTTGACTTAACTCATATATATATATATATATATATATGATGCATAGCATAAGGTGTAAATCACTTTATCTACAATCTTACAAGTGAAGTTGAGATATAATCTCTTTAATCTCGTCAACATTAATCAAATCGCAGGTTAGTTATACATAACTCTTTCTTTTACCATATCTTTTGCTATACACATGCCGGTTTGAAAATTGTGTTACCTCTTGCTTATAACTCTATCTTCACATTCAGATTATAGGTTTAATAAGCATTTACTAGCTCTTTTTAAGTGGCTTTTTTGGCACTCGCACACGAATTTAAATTAGAGAATTCGTAAGAGATTTTTCCAATGGAATCAACATCTATTGGTTAAATTAATCACTATGTCAGTCACGACTCAGGTCTATAAAAGAATTGGCTCATTTCAACCCAAAAAAAATTGAGTGGAAGTTGAGGCCTTCACAGAGAACAAGCAGAAGGTTTATTGGTTGCTTGTTTTTAATGATCTAAGGAATTATAGATAACAATTACTATTGTTAATAAATTTTGATCGAACATATTCATAAATTAGTATTCGCTTATAATATATAAAGATGTTGTCTTGTATTTCTTGAGATCATCATAAGTAACATGTAGTCACAAGAACTTGGACAATATCCGTGAGTGGATGGTATTTGTTATAAATTATGCTTCTTTCAACATTTTTATTCTCAGTCATGGATATGTAATTGACGAGTAATTTGTCGGCAAGGAAAAAAATCAACGAATAGTTTCACCAAAAAAATGGAATCCGCATAGAAGGTTTATCCGTCTTAAAACGATCGAATATATTAATCATTTCTTTTTTTATTTTTGAATATTACAATTTTAAAATAGTTTAAAGAGTAATTTTATTCAAAATACCGACGAGAGCACAACCAAATTGGAGATGCCTAAATCTAATGCTTGGGCCTTCTCAATTCTTTTCCCTTTCGGTATTGGCTTTCACATAAAGTTAGATGCATTTTGTTATATTGCAGTCTTGAAACTATGCCTTCAAACAGTGCTTGGGCTTTGGATGAGTTAAATGGGTTGAAAGCCAAGTTGAACATTGCAGACACCATGGATTCTTCCTTAACATCAAGTTGGTGCATCTATAAAGTGCCATCAAAACTTCGACTAGTAAATGAAGAAGCCTACACTCCTTGTGTGGTTTCCATTGGCCCATATCATCATGGAAAGAAAAGATTAAAATCAATGCAAGAATTAAAGGTATGTTATCTCAACAGATTTCTCAAAAGGAACCAGGACAAGGAGAAGTCATTAGAGTATTATTTCAGGGCCTTAAAAGATAATGAAGATAAGATTCGAAGTTGTTATTCAGAGACCATACATATAAAGAGCCATGAATTTGTAAGCATGGTTTTAACTGATGCTTGCTTCATCATAGAGTTCTTTCTTGTAGAGGCAGGCCATGGACAGCATTTGGTTCAAAGGCTATGTCCAACATCTTACATTTTATATGACTTGATTTTGCTTGAGAATCAACTTCCATTCTTCGTTCTTACTCTACTGTTCGATGACCTAACTTTTCCAGCTGGGTTCCATGGCACTTCATTTGTTAATCTTACCTATAATATTTTTGTGAATTTCTTCATGAGACAGATATATCCTGAAAACACGGAAACAAATATGTTCATGAATAGCTTAAATCATGGTAATAATCTTAGACAAGGGTTACACCTTTGTGATGTGTTAAGGACCTTTTTTTTACCAAGGGATCTGCCACCTAGAGATCCTTCCACACTGATGAATTGTTCACACAGTGTAAGTCAACTACATGAGGCAGGAATGGAATTTCAAGCTGATAATAAAAGTTTTTTAACTAAGTTAAGATATTCCAAAAAAGTGTTGACAATACCAGGAATTTTGGTTAGTGATTCCACTGAGACTATGCTTAGAAATGTAATTGCATTTGAGCAGTGTCACAATCATCGAATCTCAGGCAACGTGACTGAATATGTATCACTGTTGGATGATCTTATTAACAATGGAAAAGATGTCGAAATTCTTGTTGACAAGAAGATCATGGTGAACTGGTTGGGTGATAGTAATGAAATTGCTTCCATGGTGAACAAGCTCTGCAACAATGTTGTTATAACAGACAACAACAAAGATTACATCTCTCTTTGCATAGAAATGGACAATTTTTGTAAAAACCGTTGTCACAAGTATAAGGCAATATTTGTGCGTGAATATTGGAACACTCCATGGAAAAAAACCTCTTCTATTGCAGCTGCGCTCCTACTTTCCTTCACTTTAATCCAGACAATATGTTCTATCATCTCTATCATCTCTTTGTTTAAGAATTAGGTTAGAAACTCTTTTATGTTGTACTCTAAAGTATTGAATAAATTCTCTCCATATAGCTTCATGTAATAAGTAATAACAATGATTTGGTTATTGTAAACTTACCTTTTTTACAAAAAAAAAAAGAGTTTGAAATATTGGCTGCTGCTTCATAATCTACTCCACTCTTATCCCCAAGTTTTGTAACAACCTTTATCACGAGGGATTCTCTGTGCGTGAATATTGGACCACTCCTTGGAGAATTGCATCCATGATTGCTGCAACTTTGTTGCTTGTACATACTCACTTTCATCCAGACAATATCTTCTGTGATATAACAATAATAATAATAATAATAATTATTATTATTATTATTATATTCCGTGTATCTATATATAATAGTTTTATGCTTCTAGTTCTTTCGATTCCAATGCTTCTATCAGTTGCTCAAGTTGAGAAATGCATTTGAAAAAAAATTCAAGCCTTCACGGTATCCTTCTCGGTGGGTATAGACTATCAATTGTATAAAGTCCTATCATGGTATAGACTATAAGTTGCACAAGTCTTTTTAGTATTTTTTTTAATAAATTTTATTTATAATATTTATAAATTAATCGGAAAAATTTACTCATGGGAAAATTTTGTTAAAAGATTTATAATATTTCTTTTATTATTTTAAAGTTTAAATTTAAATTTTATAATATTTTATTTGTTTATCATGGATCCCCTGCAGTTAAGTTAGGTGGCATTTTATTATAAAGGGAAATTTATTATAAATCAATAGAAGTGCTACGTGGCTTATATGCAATTGACGAAGACTTTTAGGCTAGCTCGACTCGTATAAAAGATTTATAATAAGGATCGGAGTTGTATGGTACAAGCAAAGGTGAGGATTTTACTAGCTTGCTTGTGCGAGTGATGATATCATTTTGAAGACACAAAATAAATGCATGTAAATGAAGGAGGGCCTCTTGTAATATAATTAGCGAAGACTTGAGGTTGACTTAACTCATATATATATATAATGTCTTTAATCTCCTCAACATTAATCAAACCGTCAGGTTAGTTATATATAACTCTTTCTTTTACCATGTCTTTTGCTATACATATGCCGGTTTGAAAATTGTGTTACCTCTTGCTTATAACTCTATCTTCACATTCAGATTATAGGTTTAATAAGCATTTACTAGCTCTTTTTAAGTGTTTTTTTTTTGCATTCACTCACGAATTTAAATTAGAGAATTCGTAAGAGATTTATTGTCTTTTATTTCACCTAAATTCAATTCAGTAATTTTTATAAAAAAAATAAAAAAGAAGTATTTTAATTTCAGTTTAAGTTACTCGCATTCAATTATTAGGAATTAGTATCATTTTCGGCTCCTCAAAGTGAACACGACCCGGATTGGTGCTATACTACATTAATTCGGTTAAATTATTTTTGACGCTGATCTAAGGCGACTAACGGTTCGCTCGTCAATGATGCTCTTGCTTGCATGAGTTTTATGTAAATATATGAGTTGTTAAACTTTCCATGAAGTTGTTTTGATTGTAACCCTTAAACCTCAACATGAAACTGTTTCTCAGGTTTAATGTCCCTATGTTGATTTTTTTTTTAAAAGTAAGAAAAAAAAAAAGCTCCAAAACCTAAATACAATTCCCTTCTTTTGCGGATCCAAATTTAAACTCAATAGGAAAGCTTGAGTTTAAGGATAAAAGCTAAAAGTAATTAATTATTTCTATTTCCATAAATGGATATTCTTCCTTATTTCCAAGTATAATCATTCTCAAATTTAGATTTCATTTTAATATTGGTCATAATTAATGTACCATCATGAATTAGACAAAATTAATATGAGAAATGAGAAGGAATGTCTATAACTTATAGATGTCCATGACTCTAGTCATAAATATAAAATCCAATTTGTATTGCAATTCGGAATACAAATTGTATGTCCCACATCACTCGCCAATATTTTCATCTCTCAAATGCCTTTCCTAGGATTCGGATCTAGTCCTCCTTCAGATAAAAAATATTATTTATAAAAATATATATTGTTAAAAGTATAATATTAACGTACTTTTGTAATGTATTTTATAAGAACAGTGGGAGATTTTTTTTCGTTTTTAATAACAATAATAATAGAATGCTGAGAATAAGGTGGGTGGTGGATAAAATTAATGGAAATAATGGAAACAAAAGATTGAAAAATCAATGTAAGAGGACGGGTTGTGGTTCCTCAGTTATCCAAATAAATTTTAAGGCCAATTGTTTTAAATAAATTCTTATATTTTTTTTGTTCTTAAATGCAATTTTCTTAACACAATTATCTAAACATATTTTTATTTTAAAAATATATTTTTAAGAATGCTTTTATATGACTTTCAGAAACACAAAATAGGCCCCTGTTTTACCCATAATCACTTGCACAAAAAGTTACTCTAATTTGCAAAGATCTTGAGTTGCAGAAGTAGAAGTTGGCACTGGAGAAGTAGATAGGTTTCTTATAGGTGTGGTTCAGTGGCTCCAGAACAGAAGAGCAGGGTTAGTTTTCATTTCTTCTTTCTTATTTGCCAGACTTAGATTCTGAAGGGTGGAAAAATACAATTAGAAGTGTTTCTGATTGGCAAGTGATTCTTCTGGATTGAGTTGTTAGCTTTATTTGTGTTATATCACCTCCTGTCTGCCTCACAACTGTAGTTTAATTACAAGTTCAAGTTACTTTCCCTTCCAATGGTTAGGTGTGCAAAACTTTGGCGATCCAACCTAAGGTGTCCCAGATCTTCCCATTCGGTAAGTATAATGAAGCTGAACTTGATTAGATGATAGTGACGCTGGACTGGATTCTTGAAAGATAAAGATAACAAAGATAATAAAAATAATCATAAGATAATTCTAAAATAACATTGATGTAATATTTTATTGAGATCAGTAATTAAATATTAAATGATAAATGGAAAATCAATTACCAAGTAGATACTATTCCATCATTTGTGTATAAATTAGGTGCTGGTGGTTTGATGGACAAAACAAGTATAAGGTGTTATTTGAGGATTATCTATACAGTTCAGTTTACTAGCTTCAACAATCAAAGTATACGGTTAATTATCTCTTTTTTAGTAATATTTCATTTGATGAAATTTCTGCGATTAATTGATTACTTGACAACTTGTATTGATAATTTGGCCTATAATTATGCTTCTTAATCTTGAAAGGAAAAGCATATACCTTCCTGATGATAATATTCATGTAGTTATTTTTTTGTAAATTTTTTATTTACAGTCAGGCTAATTAAAACATTATCCTGCTACCCTTAAACATGCACCGATAATCTCATTTTCAGTATGCTTTTTTTCGAATTATCAACTTCAATTTTGTCAGTATACTTCAATACTATATACTCTTTAATTTGTCTGAAGGTAATAGTTAGTCAACTAATTAACATGGATTTAGGAAATTAGCTTACATAAAAATATGTATTGATTTGTCTAAAATACCCCCTTATTAATTATTTAAATCTAAGTATTCTTTCCATGGAAACCTGGTGATGAGTTCCATAAAAAAACAAGAAGAGTATTCTTCTATATCATATAAGAGTATAATCATCGGAATAAAGCGTAGAAGACGCTGCCTCCAATCCTAAAAGTAGAATTTAGCTAAGGAGTGAGATTTATAGCCATATGAAGAATTTGATGAAGGAGAGTATGTTATTCATAGGGAGTCCACATATATATATATATACAAGAGCAATAGAAGAAAAACGAAACTATCGGGATGACAGCAGAGTGATTCCACTGAAGACGCTGTCATCAATATCCCAATGATCTCGCAACTAACAGAGCCTTAATGTACGTAAAATGAATGCATGAGATCTGAATAATAATATCAAGATATTCTCTGATATTCATCACTCCCCCTCAAGTTGGAGCATGAAGATTGATGATGCCCAACTTGCGCCTGAGATA